>PISW01003763.1:0-41998 GCA_004023785.1 Mungos mungo
GCACATCTTGTCCATGACAGTAACATGACTTCCTTATAATGTAGCTACATTTTATTACCTTTTTTAAAAAACGAGGGGCCCTGGGTGGCTCAGGCAGTTAAGCACCCAACTCATGGTCTCGTAGTTCATGAGTTCAATCCCCACATCAGGCTCTGTGCTGTCAGTGTGGAGCCTGCTTCAGATCCTCTGTCTCTCTCTCTTTGTCCCTCCTGTACCTTCTCTCCCTCTCTCTCTCAAAAATAAACACTGAAAAGAAAAACAAATAAAAACTAAAGCACGCCTTAGCCTCTCCTTGTTTGGTTAGATCCACTTTCACGGGAGAGTGAGTTAAACGCAGACGCTGACCTGGATTACAACCACTGCCATGGTTTCTCGAGGACGCTCTGAAGCCAGATCTGTGCCAGTCGTTTCTCAGCTCCGACACCCCAGCAGGCAGGCACCCTTCCCGTGTCTGTGTCACAGACGACTCACGCAGAGATCAAGCACGTTGTTGACTAAATGGCAGGGCCGAGGACTGAAGCCGAGGCCAAGCGTGTGCTCCTTCCCATCGACCTCCCTACCAAACAGGAGGATCCAACCCTGAGATCTGCCATCTACACCACTCACTCCCCTGAAACCACTTCCAGTAGAGTCCCCGGGGGTCTGTCTGCCACCAGATTTAGCGTAGACAGACGCTCCGTCCTTGTCTGAGCCGACACTTCCCCATCTGACCATGCCAACGGCTGTCTGTGGATGACATGGCTCCTTCTCTTCCTTCCAGGACAGCGACGCCCTCCTGCTTGCTTCCTGCCCGCCGGGTCGCTCCCTCTCCTGTCCTGTGCCAGCTGCACCTCCTCTTCTCCCCCCCCTTTTTTTTTTAATGTTTATTTATTTATTTTGAGAGAGAGAGAGAGAGAGAGAGAGAGAGAGAGAGAGAGAGAGAGAATGCCAAGCAGGATCCCTGCTGTCAGCGCAGAGCCTGATGTGGGGCTTGAACTCACGAACCATGAGATCATGACCTGAGCTGAAACCCAGAGTAAGATGCTTAATGGACGGACACCCCCCCGGGTACCTCTGCTCTACTTCACTCTTAAGTGCTGGAGCCCTTCAGAGCTTTCTTCCAAGCTCCTTCATCCTGGCTTTCCCTCCTTCATCTCTTCATTCATTTCACGCATGTATTAAACCTCCGTGGTGTACTCGCACTTGGGCTGAGAAAGTTCTCCAAAGGCACGGTGTGGCAGAGGGACGTCCAGGGGAGATTAGCCAGGAGAGCAGTGGAGAAGCGTGGGAGGGCTGCCCCAGGGAAATTTTCCTGAGGACTTGCCATTCCAGGTGGCATTTAAAGGTGAGTAGAAGGGGAGCCTGGGTGGCTCAGCCAGTTAAGCGTCGGACTTCTGGTTTCAGCTCAGGTCATGATGTCACGGTTCATGAAATCAAGCCCCGCATTGAGCTCCATGCTGAGAGTGCGGAGCCTGCGTGGGATTCTCTCTCCTTCTCTCTCTGCCCCTCTCCCCTCACTCTCTGTTTCTCTGTCTTTCTCAAGAATAAATAAACCTGAAAAAAATAGAGAGAAAGAAAGGTAAGTAGAAGTCATCTAGAGGGACTGAAGAATTGTTCCGGTAACGGAAGCTGTGGATAACGAGGCTGTGAGCTGGTAAGAGCCGGACACTTCTGAGAAGCTCAGGAAAGGGTAGACCCCGAGGCAGAGGCTGCAGAATAGGTGAGGGTTAATCATGTTTGTCCTACAAGCTGTGTTAGCGATTTTACTTGCTCCTTAAGGATAGCAAAGTCATTGAAGGACTTTAAGCAAGACAGGGACACAACCTTATTTGTGTTTTTACAAAGCCGCTGTGGCGTTGGGGAAACCACCATCATTGTTGGTCTGTCTTACCTCTACGGTCTTCAAGATACACTCTACGTCCATGACTGCTCTTCTCCAACGCAGCCACCAACATTATCTTTGAATCCCCCCTCCATACATGAATACATGCACGTTGAAAACAATTTGGACTGAAAAGTGAACATCCACCCTGACGCTCCACTCCAAAGCCACTCCTCTCCCCAGAAGTGAGAATCAGCCTAGACCCTTTTCAATAGATCTCCGTGTGAAGGTGCATCACCAGCATGTTTGGGACCATCTATTTCCATACGATAATGTCACTCTAATTATAAACCTATTGTGACAGAGGAGTGGATTCTTGCTGGATTTATCACAGAATATTTTGTTTTGGGAGTCCCCAGTATTTAAAAAACCTCCTGCCTCGAATCTATTGTGGATGTTGTGAAAGGAAGCGGTTTTGATTAGGTAGCCTGCTGTGGTTGTCTGTGCGGGCGGCCGCGGCCAGACAGGTACTCAACAACAGAAGTTTATTTTCTCACAGCTCTGAAGACAGAAGCCTCAGATCAAGGTGCCGGCAGGGTCGGCTTCTGGCGAGATCAATTTCCTGGCTGCAGATGACTGACCTCTCCTATCTGCTCACAAGGCTTCTTCTCTGTGCAGGCACGGAGAGAGATCTCTGATGTCTCTCCTTATAGAGATATCAGTCCTGTGGGACTAGGGCCCCACCCTTATAGCCTCTTTTAATCTGAATTACCTCCCTAAAGGTCAAAAACAGTCACACTGGGAGTTAGGACACCAACATATGGGTTTTGAGGGGACACAGCCCATAATACCTGTTCATTACTACTTTCTTTTAGTCCCTGACCTTGGGATACATGTTTCTGCTTCTATATCACAAGACTAGTAGGCGAAATACGCAATTTCTACCAGTCGGTAATGTACCTTCACACAAAAGGCTGACTTGGGAAAACAGTTTGTGGGCGGCCGGTTGGATGTGAAACACTGGACACCCTTCTCTTGAGAGCACAGCCCATAGACCATCCAGCCATTCTGCTGAGTGCCGCTGCTCTATGATCAACATGTGTCTGCACACTCGAGCTGTGTGACTGCAGGCTGAAAGGGGCAGGAGGGGGGAGTGTCCTGTCCTAATAAATACTTCTGGGACCCCCCCATCATGGTCTGACCCCAAGTTGCAGGAACTTTGACCTTTACTTTCAGATCATATTCAACACGCCATCGTGAATTTCCTATCTACAATCTAATCCCGAAACGAGGCAGGCATCTGGTTGCAGAAAACAGGGTCTGATGCTCCCAAAACCTGGTTAGCTTGGGTTTTCAACGTCCCCATTCTCATGGTTCCTTCACTAATTTTATAATCAGTGAGCAATTTTTTTGAACACACTATTTATTAAAACCAATGATATGTTTGCTACCCTAATTCTCCAGTCATCATTTAATTTTTTTTATTTCAGTAGAGTTGACATGCAATGTTACCTTAGTTCTAGGCATACAACACAGTGATTCAAGTGTTCTATACATTCTGCTGTGCTCACCACGAGTGAACTACCATCTGCGGCAGCACACCGCTCTTACAGTGTCATAGACTGTATTCCTCATGCTGTGTCTTTTGTTCCCACTGATGCAGGCTGGCCGGGCCCAAGGACCCCGAGGGGGTTCTGCAGGACCAGCCAAGAGGGTCCTTGGCTTCAAGCAGGATAGAAATAAAAGCGAGCTGAGAAGTGAGAGCAAAGTTGATTGAAGGTAGAGAGAGAATACAGATACAGACAAGGCACCCAGGAGATTTGGAAAGGAAAGGAGGGTGAGTCTTGTCTTCGCCTGGGATGTTTACGGAGGATGGTGGTCAGGTGCACGTGTCTTCTCTTCAAGTCTCCACAAAGAAAGACGAGCGCTAAGGTGTTTTCCACAAGCCACGCATGCCCGGGAGCCACGGGTCTTGTTGAGTCAGTGGTCTTGGAAAACATGAGGGCCCTGCCCAGTCACCCCTTCGATGTTACCCATTGTAGAAGCCTCCAAAGAATCATGAAGTCCTTGACCTTTATAAGGACATACAACATTATCTGTTCTTTATGTTTTTTTTTTAACATTTATTTATTTTTAGAGACAGAGAGAGACACATCATGAGCAGGGGAGGGGCAGAGAGAGACGGAGACACAGAATCTGAAGCAGGCTCCAGGCTCTGAGCTGTCAGCACAGAGCCCAATGCGGGGCTTGAACCCACGGACCTCGAGATCATGACCTGAGCCCAAGTTGGACACCCAACCGACAAAGCCACCCAGGCGCCCAACACTATCTGTTCTATAAGATGTGTAAAGGGTCGGGTCACAGCAAGAATAGAAACAGGAAACTGAGCCAAGGGAGCCAAGGAAGCAATCTTTCACAGGGTCCCTTCGGTTTCCCGGTCTCACCATGACTTATCCTGTCCTGAACTGGAAGCCCGAATCTCCTCCTCCCCTTCGCTAACTTTGCCCAGCCCTCCCGCCCCCGCCCTCTGTCAACCATCAGTTTGTTCTCTGCATGTATACATCTTCCAACTGGAATTAAAAAAATTTTTTTTAATGTTTATTTATTTTGAGAGAGAGAGAGAGTGTGTGAGAGGGGGAAGGGCAGTGAGAGACCCAGACACAGAATCTGAAGCAAGTTCAAGGCTCTGAGCAGTCAGCACAAAGCCAGAACATGGGGCTCGAACTCATGAACCACGAGATCATGACCTGAGCTGAAGTCGGACACTTAACAGAACGAGCCATGCAGGCACCCCTAGAATTTTTTTTAAAGGACTGCTATTGAAGTATGAATCATCTCAGTCATTTCCCTTCTAGAAAACAAAAGCAAGAATATTAGCAAATGATACTGAAATTAAAAGAAAAGAGTAAGAAAATACATGGATACAAAACATAAGTGAAACTGCTCAGTGTTCATGCCTCAGAACGTTGTTTCTGCAGGCATTTCCCGCAAGTACTTGGGGGTGTGCGTTGCCGCCGTGCGGTTGGGCACAGCTGCCTTCCGGTTGGGCACAGCTGCCTTCCGACAGGTGAATTTGCAAAAGCACTTTTGTATAGCTTTTTGTCGTCCAGCTCCTAGCTGAAAAGTCACCTACACAGTTAAATAGGAACATACATACCTAACACTTCCCTCTGCAATTCCAAGGTACTCTTTTTATTTTCTCTCATTTTTTTTTCCTCTCAAATCTTTCCATTTTCCACCCACTTTTTATTTGGTCATTTTTGGTTCTTCACAGCTGTGACATCAAATTCGGCTCTCTGAGGGGTCCTGTTTATGCTGCTCTCGCCTGGCTGACTTATCACATCTCCTCCTCACTACTGAGTTGTTGAGAAGTGAAGAGGGAAGGAATAGTGACGGAAAAGGAAAGGAAGAACAGCAGAATATAATAATGGGATTTGAATTACATAAAATAATATGTCCAAGTTTCCTTCTTTAAACATGTTGGTCCCTTCTTTATGAGAAATTAAGATTTATAGAGAACATACCCTCAAAAAAATATTTTTGAAAGATGAGTTGACAACAGCACCTGGGTGGCTCAGTTGGTTAAGCATCTGACTCTTGATTTCAGCTCAGGTCATGATCTCATGGTTCCCAAGATGGAGCCCCATGTCAGGTTCTGAGCTGACAGTGCAGAGCCTGCTTGGGAGTCTCTCTCTGCCCCTCCCCACCCCATAAATAAAATAAAATAAAGCTTAAAAAAAAAGATGAGGTGACAAATTTCCATATGATCCAGGAAGCCCACTTCTGGGTATATATACCCAAAAGAGATGAAAGCAGGAATTTGAAGAGATGTTTGTCCATAGCGACAATAGCTAAGAGGTAGGCACAATGCCAAGTGTCCACTAATAGAGAAATGGACAAACAAAATGCGGTCCAACCACACAGTGGCATATAATCCAACCTTAAAATGGAAGGAAATTCTGACACACACTATAGCCTCGATGAACTCAGTGTTATGCCCAGATTACAATATCCCCAAAATCCGGAGACCACCAGGGAGACTGAGTCACGTATGCAAAAGCAAAGGGCGTTCATTTGGGCTTAAGCTCGGGCTCCCAGACCTCACCAACACAGTGGATCCATGCTGAGAGCCCTGAATAATAGCTGAGCAGGGTTCTTACGGGGTTTGGAGAGGGGGAGTTACCAGGAGTTGTGACACAGGCACAGCAATCCAATCGTGACCACACAGCAGCCCTAGCAACAGTCTTAGCCACTCAGAGTCTCTAGGGCGTCAGTTACATTTGGGGGACCCAATCATGACGTTTGGGGTTCCTTTGAAAATGACCGATTATGGGGCGGGCTAAGGACCTTCACTTGGGTTTGGGCAAGTGGCGAGCGATTGGCTAACTAACATTGAGCAGTTATCTCTGGTCCCAGCCCCAAGCCTCCACCCTTAGGAATGTCTGATATGCCTTCCCACCCTCCCTGATTGGGTGTTGTGAAGGCAGTCTTTCTTGGGATAATGTGTGCTCTTTTCTCTTGCTGTTTGATCATTCTGGGGAAACTGAAACTCAGGCCTACTAACTAGGAAATAGGGAAATAGGAAGCCTACTAACTAGGGGGAAATAGGAAGCCTGTCATGGCATTAGTTTGGTCTTTCACTCGGAAGACATTGTGCTAAGTGAAATCAGCCAATCACGAAAGACCAAATTCCTTAAAATTCTGCTTACAAGAGATACCTAGAGTGGTAAAACTCACTGAAACAAGAGTACAATGACTGTTGGTAGAGGCTTCGGGGAGGAGGAGTGGGGAGTTTGTGCTTTGTTTTTTTAATGTTTATTTATTTTTTGAAAGAGAGAGCATGAGTGGGGAAGGGGCAGAAAAAGGGGGAACAGAAGATGTGAAGCGGGCTCAGCACGGACAGCAGAGAGCACCATGTGGGGCCTGAACTCAGGACCCTGAGACCATGACCTGAACCCAAGTCAGATGCTCAAAGGACTGAGCCCCCCAGGTGCTCCTGGAGAGTTAGTGTTTGGTGGGGATAGAGATTCAGTGTTGGAAACGGAAAATGTGAATGTATGTTAGTGTAATTTGCACATCAGTGTGAATGTACTTAACACGGCTGAACTTTGTCACCACGTCACTACTTGTGATTGACAGTGTGATTTATGCTAAGAGATATGGATTTGGTCTCCCTCCCATTTCTGGCACAGAGCCCGTAAAGGCTTTGGAATCTCTGGTGATTAGACCAATAAAGGTTCTAAGAGTTACCTTAAGATGGCCCCCAAGAGGCCATTTTGCTGTGGGTCGGAGAAGAACTCCACGCACCGCCAAGCCCACCCTGCAGACCTGGAATGTCCTGCGCCATTTGCAAACAGCCAATCACGAAGCTCCAGTTTTCCCCCCACCCCACCACGGCCCTAAAATGCCCTTACTTGGTATTCTGCCCTCCCGAGTCCAAATCTGGAACTCTTTCACCCATAAAATACCTTGCCCTCCCGTACCGGGCACGACTTCCCTGACTCAACCCCTACTCGAGTCACGGAACCTCGCCTGGGGGCCACAGACCCCAATGATGACTTTCTTGGCTCTATAACTTGGTCTCTCTCTTTCCTCTCGTCTCTGCCTCCACATATTAAATCTTACAAAGGAGTCTTTTGTTGCCTTCCTGAGGGGACTTTTAGAAGTAAGGATAAGGGCTGCTTACCAGTGAGCCCAACGCAATTAGAGGTTTGAACTTTCAGTCCCATCCTCCTGACCTCTGGGCGACTCTGAGACTTAAATCATCTTGGATACTTTGTGGCAGCTGCTCCTGAAAGAAGACTTCAGCTGCCCCTCCCCCCCTCTTTTGACTTCAAACTTTCTAGTTGGATTCTTTCCACCTGGTCTCTTAGCTCAGGAGGAAGACCCTGAGGGCAAAGCATCCCCTGGAGGGAACCACAAGTCCCCCCTCAAGCAAAAAGGACGGCCCTGAGCCAGCAAGATCAGCTCCAAGACAAAGATCAATTTTTTTCATCTCCATAACTTTTTTATTATTTTTCTAATTTTTAAATTTTATGTAAATCCAAGTTAGTTGACTTCAGGATTCATCACTTACATACAACACCCGGTGCTCATCTCAGAAGATGCTCTCCTTAATGCCCATCACCCATCTAGCCCATCCCCCCACCCCATATCCCACCAGCAGCCCTCAGTTTGTCCTTTGTATTTGTCTCCTATGGTGGGACTTCCTCTCTGTTGTTGTCTTATTTTTCCTCCCCTTCCCCTTATGTTCATCTGTTTTGTTTCTTAAATTACACAGATGGGTGAAATCGAATGATATTTGTCTGTATTTATTTCACTTAGCATAATACACTCTAATTGCATCTACATCGTTGCAAATGGCAAGATTTCATTCTTTTTGGTCACTGAGGAGAACTCCATCCTGTATATATACACATCTTCTTTTTTTTAATGTTTTATTTATTTTTGATACAGAGAGAGACAGAGCATGAGAGGGGGAGGGGGAGAGAGAGAGGGAGACACAGAATCTGAAGACAGGCTCCAGGCTCTGAGCTGTCAGCACACAACCCAACGCAGGGCTCGAACCCATGAATGTGAGATCTGACCTGAGCCGAAGTCAGAGGCTTAACTGACTGAGCCACCTAGGCACCCGATATACACATTTTCTTCATCCATTCATCTATCTATGGACATTCAGGCTCTTTCCATAATTTGGCTATTGCTGATAATGCCAAGACAGGGCTCGATTTGACCTTCACTGACCACCTGCATGTACCCACCCATCTTTGCCCCACACTTTCCTTACATAAACCTGCAAGTATTTTCAGCATTTTGGAGACCATCTTTGAGATGCTAGTCGGTCATCTTACCAGTGTTGTCCTCACTGAAACAAATTCCTCTCTTGTTCCACCACCCCTGGTCTCTCTGCTTCTGGATTTTGTCATCAGTGAGTGGGCGAGCCTGGTCTATCTGGGACCCCCTGCCCACCCCTGGCATGTTGGCTATGCACATGTCTTTCTAGATGTAGCATTGTGTTTAATCCGAATTCTAACATGACTCCGAATTTCTTGGAGTAGTATTCCTTAGTCCTATCCTGTTTCCAATGGAATTGGACACTTGGCTATGGTTTCAAGCTAAAACAAAATATATGAATACATATTTAAGCTGGAATAATCACTACATCATTAATTACTTGTTATTTGCGAACAACAGAATAATTATAACTTATTCTGTTTCCAATTGAGGTCAATCATCCTGTTGAAGAGGGACTGGAAATGCAGTCCAAAACATTAAAACAACCCTGGAAAGTGGTGAGAACCCAAGAGAGAGAAATCTATGTAGGCAACATCTGGAAGCTTCCGCCGATATCATTTATTGCATGAGTCTGGTCCTTGAGTGTCAGTGTCCCTGTCCTAATCCAAAGTAGGGACTTTAAAAAGAGATTCTGCTCCATAAAATCGAAACCTCAAAGTGTTCTACCAAAAGTGAATTTACCTCACCTCACACTTCATGGCATTCCGAGGATCATTACCTGCGTTTAACATAAATCAGTTTGGAAAACAGAAATCTGGCTCAGAAGCCATGATCACACAGATTTCTATGCAAATTCACACTACCTGGGTGCCCCAAACACAGCAGCCTATGTATTTATTTAGAGCTGTTGGAGGCTGATGGCACCCCCAGGGACTCAACAAAAGTAAATAGACACCCTAGGGCACACACTTTATTAGAGGTCTCCGTGAATGTTGGCAAATAAGTTTTTAAGGAAAAGAAGTAGTTTACACTTTTTTTAAAAAATCAATAAGCATAGAAAATAAGTTCCATAAGGAAGAATTGGAAGATAATATAATAAACAGTATAAATTAATCCATTTTTGAATGAATTCTGTGATATTCTTCCCCAAAACTTATAACCCCAGTCCAATCATGAGAAAAGCCTCACACAACCTCAAGTTGAAGAATATTGCACAAAATACCTAGATAGTATGCCTCAGAACTGACAAGATCATGGGAAATTAGGGGAGGGTGACGAACTATCACAAACAGGCAGGACCTAGGAGACATGATAACTCATTGGAGTGTGTTGTCCTGAACGGGATCCTGGCACAGAAGGACGCTAGCAGGAAAGCTATGGAAATCCAGATGAGGTCATGAGTTCAGTTTATAGCAATGAACCCATGTTAATTAGTTTTTTTTTAAGTTTATATATTCATTTTGAGAGAGAAAGAGAGAGCACCAAGGAAGGGCAGAAAAAGAGGGAGACAGAATCTCAAGCAGGTTCCGCGCTGTCAGAACAGAGCCTGACATGGGGCTCAAACCCTCAAGTTGTGAGATCATGACCTGAGCTAAAACCAAGAGTCAGACGCTTGACCAACTGAGCCACCCGGGCGCCCCTCATTTCTTAGTTTTGACACACTTACCCTGCTTCTAAAAGACATCCCAGTAGGAGAAACCCAGGTAGAGGGGGTGTACGATATCTGCAATTTCTCTGTAAATCTTTATTCCAAATTTTTAAAAAATGTGTATAAAACACACTGAAATTTTAGGACTAAAAATATAATCATAGAAATAAAAATAAAATTGATGATATATAGATTGAAGACTCTACTCATAAACAGTGAATTGGGGAAATCTATAAAGGAAATGATGACAGAATTATTAAGAGAAAACATAGTGGGAGAATTTAACTCATCTGTACCAAAAATGAAGAGTTTAAGCAGACCAAAAAGTGTTGAGAATAGTTTTACTTTTAACATAATCAACAACCTTAATTTAGTTGAGAATATATCTTCTTTTGTGGTATTAAAGGAATACCTAAGAAAGTCTCAAAAATAGCATCAAATATTGTTTCATGGATATATAACACTGTGTAGCTGTCTTTTATCATCAACATTAAAATGTTATTTCTTGTTTCATGTTTTCATTTCTCCCGCTGGATAGGCTCCATTCTGTACAAACTACACTTGATTTAGTATATCTCCCATTCATGGTCGTTTAAATGGTTTCTCATTATTTTCTTGTTTCTTGACCCTTGCAATTAAATTAGAAATCTACAAATCTTAGGGGCTCCTGGGTGGCTCAGTTGGTTAAGCCTCCAACTTCAGCTCAGGTCATGATCTCACATTTGTGGGTTTGAGCCCCGCCTCAGGCTCTGTGCTGATAGCTCAGAGCCTGGAGCCTGCTTTCGATTCTGTGTCTCTCTCACTGCCCCTCTCCTCTCATGCTCTTTCTGTATCAAAAATAAAAAAAATAAAACATTAAAAAAAGAAATCTGCAAATCCATTATTCTATGAAAGTAGCTCCTATGTGTGCACAGGTGTACACTTACTAAAATGAGTATTGTAGCATTGTGATTTTCTCTTTCCCTAGTGGTTAGCTCAGCATTGTTTTTATCACCACGTGGAGTCCCTAGCACAAGGCACGGGCTTCGGGCATGGCCTGGTATAGATGTGCCAGTGGACTCCAGACGTCAGCAGCTGGACTCCTTGGTCGGTTATGCTCTGTGTGAGTGGAGGCTTGTGAAGACATTCCTGTGGCTGCCAGGGGAGCCGCTTTTAGGGTGAAGCAATGGCTTGGTTATGGTGCATGCCCCTCCTACGCTATCTTTTGCTAGGATACATGGATTTGAGAACCGAAGGGTAAAAACAGGAGTGGCCACCATTCCCAGTGACTCACTTAGGGAATTTGTGTGTTCGTTCTATCCCACACGGTTCTAGGTTCGACGGGTCTGGAGGTCTTGGCTCCCAGCGGGAAGATGCTTCCAATTATGGGCACAGGAAGAGTTGTGCTAAACTGTGAATGATGACGGCCACATGGTCATTTGGGACAACTTGGGCCAGAAGACCAGTAGGAACTTGGCCAGGCTTATTCTGCCCAGAATATAAATCAAGAGGGGTCAACCAACCGAAGACTTCAAATAGAACGGATAGTTTTCCATGAGCATATATGCTTCAAAATAGTCAAAGCAACAACTCACAGAACTAAAGGGAAAATAAATTAATTAACAACCAGTGTTGGAGATTTGCATATACCCTTCTCAGAACCTGACAGAGCAAGCCGAATATTAATCACAATCACTTGGTGTTCCTCTCTTAACCCCCCACCCACCCATGTGCAGACACCCACCATGGATCCTGTGTGTCCCTGCTGTGGGAATCAAAGGTCATGCAGAACTGGTGCCAACTGACACGGAGCTTTGGCTGGTGCTTCTGCAGTGACTAATAAAGTCCTATGTTTCCGACCCAAGAGTCTTGTGTCTTCTGCCAGCACCTGTGAAACAGTTCAGGCTAACTTGCAAAAAGTCAAAATCCCAGACCCTACACAGTTCTTGACACAGGCCCAGAGCATTCATCCACTCAGACGTCATCATCCCAAATTTCAGACCACACTCTTTCCCCTCAGGAGTCCACACCTCTGTGTCATCCTCTCCTGAATCTGGCCTGGCCCTAGGAGTCATTACTGGCCAATGGAATGTGGTGGAATTGTCTTCTGAAACTAGTTGGAAAGATACCTTGTAGCTTCTTCCCAGAGGGTTTTGAACACTTGCTGTAGAGGAAACCAGCTAACCTTTAAGAAGACCAAGTGCTGTGGGACCACCAAGCCTTGAGGGAGCCCCAAGCTAGCCATGTGGAGTGGCTGAGTGGGGAAAGAGATGCCAGACCAGAGCCTTTTGAAGGTCAGGTGCCAGTTCTTCAGCTCAGACCCAGACACCACATGAGGGTAACTGTGTTAGAGAACCCTAACAAGAATGATGAGGCTGAGCCCATTCCACTGAGGAAAGCATCAGACGTAGTAGTAAATTGTTGTTTTCAGTCACGGAGATTAGAGATGGGTTGTTACACAGCAGTATACAGCAGGAGAGGGAATGAAGGAGGCGGGATCAGGAAGGGAGCTAAGCGAGGACGTGAAGGTGGAGCTTAGCTCCAGCCTCACTCTGCAGAGAGCTCCTAAATGAACACTGTTCGGTGATTCTCTGAATCGCCTTCAAACAAAGGAGTACGACTTTGGCATTCAACCTCCCCTAACCCAAGAGGCAGCCATTGGCCAACTGGTGGGTACTGAAGGTGGTGCAGGTCCCCGTTGCCCTGGGAGCAGATGGCACAAGGCAGCCATTAGCCTCAGCACCTTGGTGGCGGGGGATGGGCACAGCACCCCCACAGGGAAAGGGAATCTGCCACATTCCCGAGATGTCACCTGATTCCCAGACACCAACAGCTCTTGTCCATGTCATGGGAATAACACCTAACTCACCTTCCAATTCCACTTTTACCACCTTCCAATCCCCACACAGCATCCATAATGGTCGCTTGCACCGAATTTAGTCTGGGCACTGGGATTGTAGCCTTCAATCCCAGATTCCTCACCCCGGTGGAGAAGTCTAGTGGTCTGGCCTCGCTGAACTCTTCAGGCTCAGCCAATGCCTCCAACCCCTGCGCTGGCCTTGCTGGGGCTCGCGCTCTCCAGGCTGTGTGCCGGGTCAGGGCCTATGCACAAGGTGCCGTACTCCTAGAAGCATCCTTCTCTGGTGCCCTTGCACGAGGGATAAGGGAGGGAGACAGTGAATGAACAAAGGCATTTTTACTCCAGAGAAAAATTAAAATCTGTCTGAAGAGGCATGAATAAATGCAGTCAGCTTGGGTATTAGAAAAATCTTATTTCTGGGGTGCCTGCGTGGCTCAGTCAATTAAGTAGCAGACTTCAGCACAGGTATGTTTTGGTTCATGAATCCAAGTCCCACATTGGGCTCTATGCTGACAGCTCAGAGCCTGGAGCCTGCTTCAGATTCTGTCTCCTTCTCTCATTTTGTCCCCTCCGCTGCTCCCACTCTCTCTTCCTCTCTCTCAAAAATAAATAAACATTAAAAAATTTTTTAATTTATAAAAAAAGAAAAATCTTATTTCTGCATAGAAACAGGGACTATATACATACATATATATATATATATATATATGTATATATATATATATATATATATATAATATTTACTAGCCAGTATGGCATAGGCAGCAGCCAATGAGAATGGAGTTCAGCGGGGTCTGGAGAAGACGTTCGGGCCAGCTGGCCCTGAGAAGCGGGGCGGAGAGGGGGAGCGGGAGGGGGTGGAGGCAACGAACTCCTGGCCAGCTCCAGACAACAGCTCCTTTCCAAACGGTCCAGGTGTGTTCCAAGATTCAGGACCGGTGGGGTTGTGCCAATGTGTCCTGGCTGGAATACACCCCTGGAGCAGAGGGTCTTTAATAAATCTGAGGCCACACATCATTTGGTGCCCTATTTCTTCAGTTTAACAGTACATTGTGAGCCTTTCCCACTCTGGACACTTTCTGTGTTTATCTCTTTGCTTCCAGAAAGGATTGAAGGCAATTTAGTTTTGAACCAGCATAAGAGTGTGAAGGGACTCTTCAGCCTACAGAAAATTCTTTCGAACAACCTGCTCCCTAACGGGGTGCCCTCCCTTTCATGAGCTTGGCTCACTGCTCCCCCTTACATCCTTCCATTGTGCCCGGATCCCTGGACGTGGGAAATAAGTACCCGTTGAATAAATGAAGAAAGAGGTAGATGCTACTGTAGACAAAACAAGGGTGGGAAGAGAAGCTAATTTACATTTTTCACTTTACGATTATTGATTACTTATGTAAGTAACTCAAAAGAACATAAAAAGAACTAGCACTTGTGTAGGAACAATTCCCTGACGGTTTGTCCTACAATTTTTCATCTGATCAACACACAAAAGGGCAGTAGTTTCCGGCATTCGGCTTGAGTTTTGTGTAGGTCCTAGTAGGAATGAAGATCATGGGTATGTCTTTCATGGCACTTAAATGGAATAAATGCTTCGTCTAGGTAAAACTTCCCTTCTAGGAAATTCCTATTTTTTTTTGAACTCATATTTGAGTTCAGTAGGATAAGTGCATTACCTCTTTGGTTAGCTGCAAATGTCCATGTGTATCATTGTTAAACATGGCCAAGACGCAAAACTAAAATGATTCACTGCGGTTCTTGCAGATAATTTCACTTCTTCAGTTGTTCACACCCTCTGCTTCTTCTTTGCTTTCCAGACATTTACTTTTCTCAGTCATGTGTTCATAGGTTTTACATTTTTTCATGTTTTTACATGTTTTACATTTCAAGGGAGCACGGTAGTTTCCCATATCATCAGAAAATAATCTCATTTTGAAACATGTACAACCTTTGCTGTATGTTAACTAACTAGACTTATTTATTTTTTATAATTTTTTTTAAATGTTTGTTTTTGAGAGAGAGGGAGGGTAGAGGAGGGGCAGAGAGAGAGAGGAAGACACAGAATCCAAAGGTCAGCACAGAGTCCGACATGGGGCTCAAACTCATGAGCCATGAGATCATGACCTGAGACTAAGTTGGACACTTAACCAACTGAGCCTCCTGGGCTCCTCTTAACTAATTAGACCTTAAATAAAAATTTGAAGAAAAAAAAGCATGTAAAATCTTTATTTAAAAAAATTGTAAGTTTGATGGGGCACCTGGGTGGCTCAGTAGGTTGGGTGGCCAACTTCGGCTCAAGTCGTGATCTTACAGTTTGTGAGTTCAAGCCTGCAGAGCCTGGAACCTCTGCCTCTCCCCTGCTCACACTCTGTCTCTGCCTCTCAAAAATAAACGTTAAAAATTAAAAAAAAAAATTTAAGATCGAAAGGAGCATATTTTGCTATTATTGTTCAAGAAAATGACATATTTCTACTAATATTAGTAATCTGAGTTACATTTTCACTAGAAAATTATGGTTTTCTATTAGATTTTTGTGTTAGTCAAGTTTCACTGTCTTTTTTTTTTTTTCTTTTTTCTTTTGGTTTTGTAGAAACCCCACAAAGGGAACTGTAACTCAGTGGTCTCTGCCTCACCTTTGAAATTCATGAGCTCCTAGGAAACCCAGACCCAGTTCTGCCTTAAATGCTTATGCTGTGCTGTTGAGAACGGAATATTCCAGAGGGGACTTGAGACTCTGGGCACCAGGGTTTCCTTCTGAAGCACGGGGCCTTTTATCCGATTCAGCCCCCCTCCAGACTTCCTGGAGATGCGCACGTCTGGATTCGTGTCCAGGCATTGTCAAGTTGTCAGGAAGAGGCCTCTGAAAAGCCCACCACCTGCTAAGCTGAAGTGTGCGTCTCACAAAAGTCAATATTTTCCACTTTTCCTTTGTCCTCAGTGTATTTAAAAGGGCTTTCTAGTATATATCCCTTTTACTGAGGGCGAGTGTTGGCAGAGAAAAATGGCTTTCATCTTTTTTCCTTCTACGGAGAGTAGAATGAAGCACAGATAACTTATTTTAGACTTCAGCAGATTCTTTCTTTAGATTATATTATTTTATTAAAAACCCTGAATGGAAATACAGTGGCAAAAAAATAAAAGTAGAGCATATGCATGCAAGAGGTCACTTTTCTTGGAGCGTGTTCGTTTTAATTAACTTTGTCCTGGATAATGAGACGTGCGGTCCTCAGCTTAGATGCTAGATTCTCCTGATAAGAAGAGGTAGTGAATCCAGGGAGCAGAGGCTCATTACCTTATGTTTAAAGCCTTATGTAATTCCTGGTCCAGACAAGATGCTCAATAAGTACCTGTGGAAAGAATTGAGAATTAAAAATCTGAGCAAACCAGAACTATCATATGTTAAAAAAAAAAAGATAACTGAGTAAATTTGAAGGTCTAATTAGCGTTATTATACAATTCAGGAATCAGACAGCATTCCTTCTAGTAAGTAGAAAGGGGCTCTGCTGAGCAAAACAAAAGAAAGGTTTTTAAAGGCTGAGAGAGGGCCTAAAAAAGGGAGGAAAAAAATTTATTAGCAAAGACTGCATCATTTAGGCAAAGTGGCCCTCCTAAAGGAGCAAAGGGGTCTCTTCCCTTCCTTTCCCGAACCAACACCAGCAAACGTCCTGTAGTGACCAGGGAATTCTGTGGACTGGTTGAAGGTTACGTTTCTGAGAGGTTGAAACTGCAGGTAGGTTAGGTATTAAGGTTTAGACTACTGATTTGGGGCTTTAACCCAAGTGATTCCATTGTGGGCCTGTGGCTTTCTTTTGAATACGTCAAAAGAACTGCGTTCTAAGGCTGATTCTAATTTATTTCTCTAATCTGCAAAACAAATAAGGTCGGATTGGATGATCACATCCGTTAAGTTCAGCATGTGTGTGTGTGTCAGAGAAAGGTGGCTTGGCTAAGCTTTTTATGTATGCATGTATTTTCACAGGGCTTTTGTTATAGTTCTGAAGCTGCCCTTGAAAGAGTGCTAAATCAAAACACCTTTACCCTTGACTCTTCTCCGGACAGAGTGAATATCTTTTCAGTTTACAGTTTTTTTAAGGAATAAGTTGTTTTGGTTTTTTGTTTGTTTTGTACATAGTATGTCAGTATTTTTCTAGATCTTTTAGTTCTGTTCTAAAATAACCCTATCCTTTACACAAATGATCGTAAATGGTATAGTGTAGCTACTTTCCCCCTTTTTTAATGTTTATTTATTTATTTTGAGAGAGAGCAGGAGTGGAGAGAGGCAGAGAGGGAGAGAGAGAATCCCAAGCAGGCTCCATGCTCAGCACAGAACCCGATGCGGGGTGCGATTTCACGACGGAGGGATCATGACCTGAGCCCATATCATGAGTCAGACACGCAAATGACTGAACTGCGCATGCGCCCCTGATTTCCTGATGCTAGAGTTAGCTATATTAAATGATTACATTGATTTCTTGCTGAGTATTCTTGGCGCCCTTATTTGCTGTTCCCATGTGCATGACCGACAGTGGTCCCACTGACGGGAACCACACTGGGCAGGGCAGGGCCGCCACTTCCTTGAGGCCAGCGTTTGTCTTGATGGGTTAGGACCACATGGATAAGCACAGTCTGGCCCAGTCAGCTACTTTTCTCGCCTTCCTTGTTGTAACCTTTTAATTTTAAAGACTGTCAGGCTTAGGGGCCCCTGGGTGACTCAGTGCAGCATCAGCTCTTGATTTCAGTCGAGGTCATGGTCTCACAGTTCATGAGATGGAGCCCTGCATCAGGTTCCACCCTGCCAGCACAGAGCCTGCTTGGGATTCTCTTTCTCTCTCTCTCCCTCCCTGCTCCTTCTCTGCTGTGCACGTTTTCTCTCTCTCAAAAATAAATAAATAAACATTAAAAATTTAAAAATAAGAATTTCAGGCTTATAAAAAAGTACAAAATAGTACAAAGAATTCCTACTATTCACCCAGATTCCTGAAGTGTTAACATTTACCACATTTGTCTAAAACAAACGCCATGTCCGGGCGTGTTCCCAGCTAGAACGTGTCCCCGGTCGGCTGCCTGCGGCAGCACGGGACTCGCCAGGCTCCAGTGTGCCTATGCCGGCTCTGGTGGCCTCCATCTCCCCCCTGCCGGCGGCCCGGCCGGCCGGCTGCCGGCTCCAGGCGCACCTCCTATAGGACACGCCTTCGCCGGCAGGTCCTACACCTGAGGGGAGGGAGAGAGAAGGGGGACAGAGAAAGACGCAGCAAGCAAAGACACACTCACGATTTTCCTGGTCCGTGGAAGAGAGAGAGTTTATTCGAAAGGCGTCAATATATATGCTTTTAGGGTGGAGATATTCAAATAGCTGGCCTACGTAGCAGTAGGTGAATAGAGTCGAAAATGCATAGTCAATGAAATGCCCCTTAAGACATTGCCTTAGGGGCATGGGGGGCGGGGGAGCAGCTAAATACGGTATTTGATCTTTTGTGTGCTTCTGCCCTTCTGCGTCTGCCTCTGCGGGACAGGCGCCAGCTGGAAGGCTTGGTCTCCGACACACATTTATCATTTCCTTTCTACACATATGAATAGACATGTGTGTGCTTGTGTTTTTTCCCCTGAAATATGTGACAGTGAAAGGCCTCGCCAACGCCATGACAGGCTTTGGATTCCCTCAGAAACGGCAGGCCGGAGTCTTGTTTTCTCCAGAAGGGTCAGACTCTAACCAAAAAAGGAAACTACCTCCACTACACCCAATCAGGGAAAACTAGAAGAGATGTATGGCATTCCTGAGGTTGGGGGGCTTAGGGGCGGAATCTTAGATAGCGGCTCAGTGTTAATTAGCCAATGGCTCGCCGTTCACCTAAACCCCACGTGGGGGTCCTCAACTCACCCACAATTGGACACTTCAAAGGTATTCCAGGTGTTATGATTGGGTCCCGCCAATTGTAACGGACACTTTAAATATTCTATATGGTTAAGACTTTTGCTGGGGCTAATGTGTAGCCGTGATTGGATGCTGTGTCTATGTCACCAACCTTTGTACCTTCCCCTCTCCAAAACCCATAAAAACCCTACCCCGCTATTGTTCAGGGCTCTCAGCACAGATCCACTGTGTTGGTGACGTCTGAGGGTCTGAGCTTAAGCCCAAATAAATTCCCTTTGCTTTGTATACGTGTCTTTGGTTCCCTGGTGGTCTCAGGATTTTGGGATTCTGAAATCTGGGCTCAACGACAGGAAGTTGTAAACATGACATTCCATTATCCTAAACCCTTTAGTGTGTATTTCCATAAAATAAGACATTTTCCCCACTAACCCCAGTAAAATAATCCAAAGTAGGGTATTCACATGTATCTAATATTATTTTTTTCTTAAAGTTTTTAATGTTTATTTATTTTTGAGAGAGACACCAAGCATGAGCAGTGGAGGAAGGAGCAGAGAGAGAGGGAGACACAGAATCTGAAGCAGGCTCCAGGCTCTGAGCTGTCAGCGCAGACCCTGGGGCTACAACTCAATGACCCCGAGAATATGACCTGAGCTGAAGTCAGACACCTGACTGACTGAGCCACCCAGGCGCCTCTCTAATATTCTTACCTAATCATAGGGCCATTTTCAAATTTCACCAATTGCTCCAGTAACATTCTTCATAGAAAAAAAAAGCATAAATTTTTTTCCAGTTCTTACTTCAATCCAGAATTGCACATTTTATGTAGCTGCTAAATGTCTCTTTAATTTCTTTTGATCTGTGCCAGAGTCCAGCTCCAGCAGGTCCAGGGCTTCCTGAAGGATGGACGGTGTTGGCGAAAGGGAGTGAGCGAGCCTTGGCTTCTTTCTGATCCCCAGGCAGGCATCTCTGCTCTGACCCGAGAGCCAGCTTTATTTATTAAAGAAATGTATGGGGTAAAAAACAGAAGTGACAATTGCCTTAGACAATAATTTCTGATAACAAATTCTTTGGTATGTAAAAATTTCCCAGAACACAGATTGGTAGAAGACTCATGCATAATCTTTATCAATAGTCATTGAGGTAGGTGACTAGATGCTTCTCACTTGGGGAAGGAAGGGATCTTTAGCATTCAAATACAAGGCAGTGTTTTTAGCACAGCAAAGGAAAGATTTAGTTCTTTGTGAGCAGGGGTCACTAGCCTGTTTTCTCAGGAAATGTAACATTTGCTCCTATAATCACAAAAGAAGAAACTCCTATAACAAGTTTTTTTCACAAGGTACAATTCACATATTTTTAGCATAAGAAGGCAAGTCACTCCTGATATCAGTCATTCAGGCGCCTTGGGGCCTTGGGGCCTTAGGGGCAGGTGCTCAAGCAGAAATTGAGTGGGGGTTGAGTGGGCGTAGACTCCAGTCGCCATCTGACGGTGGGAGGCCTTGCAAACCCGCCTGACTTCAGAAACGGCTCCCAGCAGATCTGGCCTGGATGTTTCTTTGTTTTTCATGACTTTGATGTTTTTGAAGCAAACAGGACAGTTATTTTGCAGAATACCCCTTAGCATGGATTTGCCTGATGTTTCCGCAGAATTAGATTCAAGTTACTATGCATGATTGGCAGGAATGCCCAGAGGTGATTCAGTGTCCTGCTCAATTCATCACAGCACAAGGCACGGATGTCTATTTGTCCTTTAATGGTGATATTTGACCACTTTTTACAGGTGCTGCCTATATTATGTGTTTCTCCACTATAAGGTTACCATTTTTTTCCCCTTTGCAGTTACTACAAATGACATGGGGAGATATTTTGAGTGTGTGAAAATGTCATTTCTCATTATACTTTCAATCACAAGTTTTTGTATCAATTAATGATTGTCTGAAACAGTAAGTTGTGGCTGCCCATTACTGATATTGGAATTCCATCATTCTTTCAAATTTACGGTAGAATAGTACTATAATGAAGAGTTTCCTGCCTTATTCACTTATTCATTGATTTGTACGGATATGGACTCATGATTTCCTGTTTTTTCGGTCTGGGTTATAATGTGTTGATATCAAGGAGCCTTTATTTTGTTAGTGGAAGAAGGTATTCAGAAACCAAACTTTGGGCCATAGTGAATTTCTTACTGGGATATCATAGTCACTCAGAGGACTGAGCTAGGGAATAAATGTACGTTTACACAAATCAATATCCATATACATATGGATACCTGTACCAAATCACCTAAGTCTCCTGCTCTATTTTCTGCACCGTAAGAACCATCAACCAAGTCCAACCCAACACCACCAGTTTACTCTGGCCTTCTCTTCTTTCATATTTGAAACTCCCTTCTCTAGCACTGAGCCTGGCTCATATGACTCACACTCTATTTATTGATCAGCACAACACTAACATATACATAAACTATAGTTTCAAAACTGCTAACCTTTACCTGTGCGAAAGACAAAATAATGAACTGAAACTTGATATTTATTTAGGGTTATTATTTTTAGTACTGTGTCTAAAGTTACTTATTTTTTCTCCCCTTCAGTACCATTATGTTATTTATTTGAAATACAGTTGGATATTTTAAGCTTTTTACCCTGTCCTTGCTGACTTTCTATGTTCTGAGCACATGGTGCATTAACTGATTCTAGAAACCAGAACTGTAAGGAGGCATCTCCCAGAGGGGCCTCACTCACTTCTCCCCTGATCCCAGGCCGCCTCTCCAACCCAACTCTTCACTCCTGTATGCAACCAACACTTTGGGTTTATCCTTCCTGTATGATTATTTTTTGCACATACTTGCAAATATTATTTTATTTTTATTTTTGTCAAAAAATTTGTTTAATGTTCATTCACTTTTGAGAGAGAGACAGAGCATGGGGGGGGGGCAGGGGGGCACAGAGAGAGAAGGAGACACTGAATCGGAAGCAGGTTTCAGGCTCCACGCTGTCAGCACAGAACCAGATACAGGGTTCGAACTGACAGATTGTGAGATCATGACCGGATCCAAAGTCAGATGCTTAACCAACTGAGCCACCCATCCTGCTTTTGACAATTTGAAAGGAAAATGCTACCTCCATATTGTTTTAGATTACGTTTCTCTATTTATGAGTAAGGTTGGCAATCTTTTTTTGGCCCATTTTTCTATGTAATATTTGGATTTTTCCTTGAGCTTTTAAGAGTTAAAAAAAATGCTAGAAATATTCAGATTTTCCAGTTATTCAGTTGCCTTCTCCCTGCCCCCCCCCTTTTTTCTTCCAAACAATGAAATTTATTATCTAGCAGTTCTGGAAATCAGAAGTCTGTGATGAGTCTCACGGAGTAGAGTCACAGGGCGTGTGGGGTTGTACTTCATTTGGAGGCTCGGGGGCAGGATCCGCTTCCTGGCCTTTTCCAGCTGCTCCAGGCTACGGAGGTCCTTGGCCCCTCCCTCCTTCCCATCCTTTACAGCATCTTCAAATCTGTCTAACTCTGATCTCTCTCGGATGCCTTTTGAATTTGTTCATGGTATGTTGCTTTTTGTTTTTAACCATTTTTTTGTTGCATCTGGTTTTGTTTGAGCTACAGTTACAAAGCCTTTTCCTACACCCAGGGTATGTTCGAATCCACCATTCCACACTTCACCCATGGGACTGGTGTGGTCTTGTGTGTTTACATTGTTTCTACCTTGAGGTTCCCAATCCATTTTAGGTTTATTTCTATGTATGGTAGGAGATATTGATTTAATTTTATATATATTTTTCCCAATGACACCAAAAATCTATCTTTAATGCAGTGATTTGAGACCCCAGCTTGACAATATATCAAATGTCCACATGAACTTGGGCGTCTTTCTGTCCCCCTGGACTCATTGTCTGGTCATGTACCAGGACCAGCTTCAATGACTGCTGTATCTGATAGTGTTTGTTCCTTTGGAGCTTTTCTTTTCCAGTGACTTCCTAGTCTGATATATTTGTTCTTCTTTTTGTATCCATCAAAACCTTTCCTGATGTTTTTTAATTGAGATATTTTTAAATTGTGTTTTACAGGAGTGTTGTGAGGCTGTTTTAATATAGGTTTTGCACATTTTCTTGTTTATTCTTTATTTTTGTTATTGCCAGTGGAGTTTTCTCTATCCATCCATGCAGCCTCTAACTGCATGTTTATTTTATTTCTGGGTCTTTGCTAAATTTATTATTTTAGCTTTATCAGGACTCCAAGGGTTTCCAAGGTGAGCTATTATTTCCTCTGCAATAAAAATAGTTTTATTGTTAAAACTCTCAGCCACTTACTGATATCTCTAATTACAGTAGCTAATATGTCCACTGTATAATACAGAATAATTGTGTAGATAGGGAGCATCATTTTTGCTTTCTTCTGAATCTTAGTAGGAATGCCTCTGGTATTTCCCCACTGAGTAAGATCTTGGCTTTGGCTGTATGCGTATATACTAAAAAAATAACAAATTCCTATTCTCTTGAGTGTTTCCATCAGGAATGGGTGTTTTATTTAATTATTGACAAATTTGGATTTAAATCTACCATGTCTTATGTGCATTCTCCTACTTGCTATATATGTTTTCCTTTTTTTGGAATGGATTATATTATTTCAGCTCCTCTTTTATTATTTTGATAGTTATACAATATTTAATTTCTTATTGATTTCCCTAGATTTTGCAAATCCATCCCTGCCTTATCTCACTGCAAGAAAAATGAGTATTTTCACTTCTTCTGTGAGACGTAAGGGCCTGAGAGTACTTTAACTGAGCTTCCTGACTGATACATCACCACGGTCAGGCATTATTGCTGGATATACACTGTATTTTAATGTCATAAGACTGTTATTGACATTTTATAGAATCAATGTTTGTTATTTTTTATTTGTACAATCAATATTCATTTAGATTTACCCACATTTTAACACTTTTGGGGTTTTTTTTCCTTCCTGTATATCCAAGTTTCCATTACAAGAATGTGGTAGGGTCCCCTCCCTAAGGAGAGGGAAAAAAAAAAAACCCCACAAATGTCAAGGTAACCTGTCTATGTGACAATGTCCCTCATGACCTTGTAAACTGAGACTACTTAATCAGACTACATGTTTGTGTGTGTTACCATATATGGGAGACAAAGAAATAGAAAACATATTAAAAAAACTATGCCAAGGAACATGCGGGGCTCAGTTCTTTGGGTATGAACCCAACTGAGCAGTGCCAGGAGGAATAAAGCTGCTTCCTGGAAGGAAACGCCTCGGTGTCCTGACTCTCTGTGCGAGAATCCCGCTACAAGAAAACCAAGGACCCAGATCTGTCACAGACAGAGCAAAAGGCATGTACAAAATTC
The DNA here is from genome assembly GCA_004023785.1 of Mungos mungo. Lineage (NCBI taxonomy): Eukaryota > Metazoa > Chordata > Mammalia > Carnivora > Herpestidae > Mungos > Mungos mungo. Next base: position 24,250 of record PISW01003763.1, read on the forward strand.
CAAACAAAGTTTAGCAAAAACAGATCAGACAATATATTAAAGGGATAATACATCATTAGTAAGGACGGTTTGTCCTAGAAATGCAAGATTATTTCAACATTCAAAGATCAGTCAGTGTAGCTCAATGCTCAAAACCATACGATCATCTTTCAATAGACTAAAACAGAAACACACACGTATAACAAAATCAAACATCCTGGTTTCAAACATTCCCAAATTAAAAAATGGAAAACTCCTACAAAATAGGAAGAGAAAGGAATTTTCTCAACCTTGTAAAGGGCATCTGTGAAAGACCCACAGCTAACGTCACAGCCAGTATTGAAGGACCAGATGCTTTCTCCCTGAAATGCAGAACCAGACAAGGAAGATGGCTCTCACCGCTTCCATCCAACATTCTGCTGGACTAGCGTTTCTCAACCTTGGGAGTATTTACATTTCAGCCTGAGTAAATCTTTGTTTTGGAGGCTGTCCTGTGCATTAGGTGTTCAGCAGCATCCCTGGCCTCCACCCATCAGATGCTGGTAGTAATTTGGCACTCCTGAATTGTGACAGCCAAAAATGTCTCCCTGGGACAGAACTGCCTCTTGATGGAGAGCTAATGACTCAGTTCCGGCCAGTGTAAGCAGGCAAGGAAAAGAAAGCAAAGACATCCAGACTGAAAAGCAGAAAGCAATGCTGCCTTGATGGCAGATATGGGAACCCACTTGGACACCCATAATTGGTATAAACATTCAAGTGAAAACATTCAAGCTAAAGAAGAGGCAGGAACAAATCGTATCCGAACTATCCTTACCTGAAAGCAGAGGTTCCAGAAAATACAGCTGCCATTAAGTACCCCTCTGTGGTAGTTTCCTATGAATTCCGCTGCCCAGGAAACAGCCCGCCCCAATTCCCCTGCACATCACAAAGCCCAGTAGAACTTGCCCATTAAGCCCCCAACTCCCCACCCTACTTTGTTAGGTTTGATATGTGAACCTTTCCTCTCTGGCTGTTTAGTGAATTACGCACTGCTGCTACTTCCACACGTACAGACAACACGTGAAAATAAGCCTTGTTTTTCTTCCTGTTAATCTATTTAAAAATTGTTTTTAATATTTATTTTTGAGAAAGAGACAGCGAGAGCAGGGGAGATGCACAGAGAAAAAGGGAGGCACAGAATCCGAAGCAGGCTTCAGGCTCTGAGGTGTCAGCACAAAACCCAAGAAACCCGAGATCATGACCTGAGCTGAAGTTGCTGCTCAACCAACTGAGCCACCCAGGGGCCGCCCTCCTGTTCATCTATTGTTAACTGTGGGCCCCACATTAATTGGACCCCAGTTGGAAGAAGAAAAGCTTTCCTCCTAAAACAGACAATGTGACTATTTGCAGAACTTTACATGGAATGTACAAAAAGCCATTAGAACTTAAAAAAAATCTTTTTATTTAAAATCCACAATAGTTAACATAAATCGTCATATTAGTTTCAGGTGTACAATTTAGTGATTCATCATTACGTACAACACCTGCGTTCATCACAACTGCACTCCTTAATCCCCATCACCTATTTAACTCATCCGCCCATCCACCTCTCTTCCAATATTCCCTTATACTAACAACAGAAATTGAAACTGTAAAAATTATTTACAATATCACCAAAAATGGTAGTACTTAGGCTGGAATTTGAAATTTGACAAAAGTTGTAAAAAGACTCGTCTTCTCAATAGTACAAAACATTGATGAGAGAAATTACAGAAGTCCTGAATAAATGTTTGATGGAAAGAGTTAATATTCTTAAGATGTCAATTCTCCTTCAAATAGATCAGAGATTCAACATAATCCCAGCCAAAATCCAAGCAGGGTTTTGTTTTGGTTTGGTTTGGTTTTTTGGTAGAAAATGACAAGACAATTTTAAGATTCATACGGAAATACAAAAGATCTAGAATACCTAAAACAATTTTGACAAAGAACATTTTTGGGCTGACATTATCTGATTTTATAACTTATTTATAAAACTATAGTAATCGCAACAGTACAATATTGTCATAAAGGTAGACAATTAGCTCAATGGAACAGAAAGTCCAAAAATAAGCCACCCATATATGCACAACGGACTTTGACTCAGGTACAAAGGCGTGGATGCAGTGGAGAAAATAGCTTATTAAGAAATGACGCTGGAGCATTTGGATAGCAACATGCAAAAGATGAACTTAGGACCCTATCTCTACCATATACTGTAAGACCCTACCCCCTCGGGTCAAACTGGACCCTAAAATACTAACCATCATTTGGTTCGCTCACTCCCATTCTGGTAAATAATTAAAGGTTGGGCAACCTGGCTCTGGAAAGACTTTAAGATGTCACTCGATAATAAATGATTGTAACCTAAAGGCTAATTTGTTTTTCAAGATTCTGTTAAGCAACCTCACCCCTTAACTGCATTGACTCTCGCTTCTGTACACTTGCTTTGCCTTCCCTCTGACCCATGATTGGTCACTTCAAATCTCTTCTGAGACAAAGAATTCCATACATGATAGGTTTCGGCCAAATTTAATGGTTGTGTGACAAGCTGTGATTGATCCCAATAAAATGCTGTAAACTGTGATAGGATATCTCAATGGTGACCTTTCCTACCCCAATGTAACCTATATAAACCCTGAGCTTCTGTTTGGCGGGGCTCTCCTCCGAGAACTTCCATGCACTCGGGAGACACCGTTGGGCTGAACTACAATAACCCCGATAACCAACTCCGTTTGTGCCTCGTGGATTCCCATTCTCGGTGACTCACATTGGAGAAAAAAGGTCTAACAATACAAAAATTAACTCAAAATAGATCCTAAACCTAAATATAAAACCTAAAACTACAACATTTCTAGGAGAAATCACAGGAGAAAATATTGCAACCTTAAAGCTGAAGAATCTACTAATACTGAACTTTTAGAACACCATTTAAAAAAATTTTATTTAAAAAAATCTTTATTTTGAGAGGGATAGAGAGAGCACAGGCAGGGGAGGGGCAGAGGAGAGAGAATCCTAAGCAGGCTCCACACTGTCAGTACGGACAGAGGCCAACTGATGCAGGGGTTGGACCCACAAAGTATGAGCTCGTGACCTGAGCTGAAACCAAGAGCCTGAAGCTCAACTGACTGAGCCACCCAGGCACCCTTTATACCACCTTTTGTGCGGGGAAGGTGATTGGTTTTATGTTTTATCATGACATTATGTGATTCTAAATCTTCTTAGCATTCATTGTCACTTACTTGATGAGGACAATAGCTTTATCTTCAATACCGATGGGAGCTCACACTCCCAAGTAAAGGTGTTACCATTTCTTCAGTTTGTTAGGCCAACCATTTGTGATAATAATGTAATGACTGATCAGAGATTTGACTCTAGGAAGCGGGGTTTTGGGGCTGCGTGTGCTCAAGGTAATTCTTTGGAACCAGTGTGCTGGTTGGATCCTATTAGCCGCTGTTGTAACAAATGTGGACGAGTGAAAGCATAGATGAAGGAAGCCGGGAGAGGATGGCACTCCATATTCATGTACATATATCCTGCTACTGGATTTCGTAAAGAAGTCCTAAACATGTGGTTTCCAGCTCCCACTGACACCACTAGTTACTAGGTATGTTGTCTTGGACTGGTCAGATAACCTCCCTTGAACCTGATTGCTTATTTGTGTAAATGAGATAGGATTGCTTACTTTTTCTAACAGAGACTTTAGGAGCATAAAATGATCCAAAGTAGAGTAAAACAAAGCTTTAAAAAAATTTTTTTTAATGTCTTTTATTTATATTTGAGAGACAGGGAGAGACAGTGCAAGCAGAGGAGGGTCAGAGAGAGAGGGAGACACAGAATCTGAAGCAGGCTCCAGGCTTGGAGCTAGCGGTCAGCACAGAGCCCGATGCGGGGCTCGAACCCACGAACAGTGAGATCGTGACCTGAGCCGAAGCCAGAGGCTTGACTGACTGAGCCCCAAAGCTTTTTTAATTGTAAAGATATGGTGGTGAGAAGGGGGAGAATGAGTGCACTGCTGCTCCCAGGATACGATAATGAACACCTCTAAAATTACAGACTTTTATTGAGAATCTAGGAGGAAATACACACACGAGTACCTCACAGCTAGTAAGTGGCAGAGACTCTAAAGTCCAGGTCCAGTCAGATTTCAAAATGGAGCCCGTGCTCTAATCATTAGGTTACAAGGGAGTCCCTTTAACTTCAAAATTGTGTTTTTCACTAAGTTCGGGAATGGGGTATGTTCTGCAGGATAAACCACAAAGATGGTGCCGAAAACATTGGAAATGAAAGTTTTATACATTCGGCGGTTCATCCTTTAATACAGACGGCATGGATCCTTTAACTGATTCAGTGTTTCAGGGAGATTAAACACAGTTTTTATCAATAACCAAGCAAACCCTTCCCAGCCTTAAAGTCCTCCCAGGAACACGTGAGGGCTCACGCAGCCACGGAGCCGCCCCCGACAGCAACGCGCGCGCGCGGCCCTGGGGGCGGGCCCTGCGGGCGTGGGCGGGGCTCTACGGGCGGGAGGTTTGAATCCCGGGGAGGCTCAACCGCTCGGCTCCAGGGCTGTTCAACTCCGGTCTTCCACGTTCCGGCCCAGGTTCGCCCGCTCCCGCCCAGAAAAGTCCGCTCCGGGATTTGCGGGCGGCAAAGCTCGAGTGGGATGACCCAGCAAGGCTCCCCCGCCTCGGTATCAGAGGTTTAGGGTACATCCCTAGCTGGGATCTGCGGTCCGGGGTCCCACAGCCCCTCACTGGGTGGACGCGAGGGGTCCCCATAGACGGGAGTGAGACCAGGCTCCCCTCGGCTCCCGCAGGATCTGAGGCCCCGGGTCCCCATAACCCCCCTCAGGGTCTGAAACTTGGCTCCCCCGCCTCCTATAAGATCTGAGGTCCAGGGTGCCCCAGTGGGATCTGAGGTCTGGGGTTCCCCCAGTGGGGTCTGAGACTTGGCTCCCTCCCGTCTCCCAAGTGGGCATCTTAAGTCTAGGGTTTTTCCACCCCCAAGCGGGGTCTGAAGCCCGGCCCTCTCCGCCTCCCGCAGGGTCTGAGGTCTAGTACTCCCGCGGAATCTGGGGCTCGAGGTCCCCCTAGCGGGGTCCGAGACCCCGCTCCCCTTCACGCCACAGCCCCCGCAAGATCTGAGGTCCAGGGTCCTCCCAGCGGGGACCTGAGGCTCGGTATCCCCCTAGTGGGGTCTGAGACCCGCTCTTCGCCCCCCATACCCGCCGCGGGATCTGAGGTCCAGGATGCCTCTCTGGGATCTGAGGCCCCGGGGTTCCCGCTGCGGGATCTGAGGCCCGGGGTCTCCGGAGGTGCCGCCTGCCCCGGGAGCTCTCGCGCACGCGGAGGGGAACTGGTCTGGCCCTCGAGCCGGAATCCCGCGCTCTGCCGACAGGGCGGCGCACGAGGGCCCGGTGCGCGGGGGTGCGGGGGGGGGGAGGGAGGGTGACTTCGCTGTAGGAGATTCTGAGCAGTTAGATCTCTCTGAAGTCCCGTGCCCCCTTAATGTCCGCCGCTCCCAGGTGCGTCGGGTGAGGCTGCGAGAAGCTTCCAAGCGTCCTTACGGAGACAGAAGGGTTTGGGTCGGGTTTTTTGGGACACCCGTCCTAGTAATTTACGAGAGGACCTAGAGACTCGCAGAGGGGGACGCGGACCAGCAGTATTAGACCACAAGACGAATCCGAGTCCAGGCGCTGGAAAAGCCCCTCGGTCCTCTTGAACTCCAGCGGAGATTTTAATAACCACACCCCCAACCGGCGGTTTAGAAAACGCGGACCAGCGGAGTTCCTCAGAGACGGAAGGGAGGGGCGCACGTCAGTCCTGCGCATGCTCTGTGTCGCTCGCTCTGGGCTCGCGCGGCTTGGAAAGGTGCCGCGGGTTCCTCATGGAGGCTCCCGGGACGCCAGGCTGCGGGGTCTTGAAAGGTGAGGGGGCTCCCTGCCCTCTGGGGGTCGGGACGGAGGCGGCGGGCGGGCTTGAGGGCGGGCGCCCAGTCTCAGCTAGCGTGTGGACTGGGCTCCCCGGGCTCGTGGGGAGGAGAGTTTGGCCTTTCCGGAAGTCAGCCCGGCATCCTGTGGAGGGAGGCTGTCCCTAGCGTGGTGTCACTGTTCCCCAGTCTAGTACCGTCCCCGTCCCTGTGGGGTGTCCCTGTGGGGAATGGAGGGTTGTCATCGTCCATGTGCGGTGTGGGGGGTACTATCCCGGAGTCCAGTACCGTCCCCGTGTCTGTGGGGTGCCCCTGTGGGGAGTGGGGGCTGTCCCCGTGTCTGTGGGGTGCCCCTGTGGGGAGTGGACGGTGTCCGAGTCCAGTACCGTCCCCGTCCCTGTGGGGTGCCCCTGTGGGGTGCCCCTGTGGGGTGTGGGGGGTGTCCGAGTCCAGTACCGTCCCCGTCCCTGTGGGGTGCCCCTGTAGGGAGTGGGGGGCTGTCCCTGTGGGGTGCCCCGGGGGGCGTGGGGGGGATCCCCCCGTGCGGTGCCGTCACCGCTCCTGGAGGGTGTGGGGGGCTGCCCCCCGTTCACGAGGTACACGAAGCCGGCCGGTTCGGTCCTTTGTAGAGAACATGGTCTCTGGAAAAGCTGGGCGCGGTGGGGGTTCGGGAAGGGCCTCCAGCCCCGCCTGCGCAGCAATAGCCCTCTTCGCTTTAGGTTTGAAGAATAATAACACTGATGCTATTTTGAATAGGTTTTTGTTAGAAGAAGCTTACGTTTACTTTTTGATGTAAGTGGAACAAGATAAAGATCTATTGAAAGCCTTGGAGAGGAATGCTAGAATTTCAAGTATGTTGCGTGTTGTGGCTTAAAAAAATTTTTTTGTTGATGTTTATTTTTGAGAGAGAGAATCCCAAGCAGGCTCGGAGCCCTCACGACCTGAGCGGAAGTGGGATCCTTAACCCCGGACCGCTCAGGCGTCCCCCACGTGTTGCGTGTTAATGTCTTGTTTGTTTTCAGATGTAGTGGCCTATGTGGAAGTCTGGTCGGTAAATGGAACCGAGAATTATTCGAAGACGTTTACGAACCAGCTTGTGGACATGGGGGCAAAGGTAAGAAGCTCATTTCACCGCGGCTGCGTGCGGTCGTCCTCTGGACACGGCGAGAAGTGCTTGCGGTTCCCGCATGGGGACAGGCAGCCCGAAGGAAGGACCAGAGGAGACGGGACTGGCCGCCACCGGAGGATCACTGACCCGCTGGGCTTGCGGGTGAGGGGAGGGTAAGACCCTCCTCAGGTCAAGCTGACCCTAATGAAAAACCACCAACCATTGTTTCACTCTCCAGCCCATCAAGGGTTGGGAAATTGAGCTCTGGGAGTCCTAGGATGTAACCTGTAAATTATAACTTAAAGGTTAGCTTGTTTTCTGAGATACTGTTGCTAGATCCCACCCTTTAACCACAGAGTTCTCGCTTCTGTGCACCTGCTTCGCCTCCCCTTTGGACCTGTGATTGGTCACTTCAGATTTCTCCTGAGACAAGGAACTCTAAGATTGATAGCTCTCTACCAAATCCTACGTTTGTGTGTTGAAATTTGATGACCACTATAAACTGTAAACTATGATTGGTTAACTAAATGATGACTTATTTTGTCTTGCCAAAGCCCTTAAAAACCCTGAGCTCCTGCTCTGCGGGGCTCTCTCCCGAGGACTTGCCACCACCCGGGAGGGGCCGTCGGCTGAACTGAAATAAACCCATACACCGTCTCTGTTTGTGTCCGTGGGTTTCACTCTCGGTGACTTGCTTCTGGAGAGAAAGGTCTAACAGGAGGACCTTCCAGGCCAGAAACCCCGGTCCTGCCCTCGGTTCATTGGATGCAGGATGCTGTTGACCCCAGCGAGAAATACTGGAGAAGGAAAAAAAAAAAAAGGTTTTTAAGGGAAAGATTGTGAATTTGGGCGTATTGAAGACATCTGAGAGGCATTGGAGGCACAAATCCTGCATTTGAGATGGTCAAGGCTTGAGATAACGTTTTAGGGGTCGCGACCCTGCAGGTCAGGTGAGACCTCCCGAGGTGGGGTAATGGCTCAGGTGGTTATGGTGCCAGGTGCTGAGGGTGGAGCCCAGTTAGTGCTTGGAGGGCAGGTGATGGGAGCCCTGGACCCAGGGCCCAAGGGAGATTGTGGAAAACAAGTCTGCCTGTCGCAGGAGGGACGAGCTTCAAAGACGGAGCTTTAAAACCACGCGGAATCCGAGGTCGAGTTGAGACTGGCATATATGTATGTATAGTTTAGGTCCGCAGACTCTCAGGGGGCTGTTGAGTGTAGCACGGTTTTCGGTGAAATGGGTAATAGGAATGAATGAGATCCAGAGAACGGAGGTGATAGAGGTAGGCTGCTCTCAGGGAATTCACCTGTGAACCACGTGCGCTTGTGTGGTGGGGGGGGGAGGGTGGTGTAGACTGAGTGAAGGAAGAGATTAACTAGGTGAGATCCTTGAAGGCAGGGCCAGAGTTTAGGCTGAGGCAACCGAGGCACCCAGGGTGTCAGACCCAGGAAGGCCTTCACCTCCGGGCAGAGGGGTGCTCCTAAAGTGTGTTGTCAATTGTCCCTTCCCTGAGTGTTTGGATACCTGCTACACGCTTGGGCTAAAGGACAAATTACAGTGGCTGAGAAAAGGGCCATGAGTGTGGGAGTTGACAAAATGGCCTTTAAGACTCGTATTAAGATCTTAGATCTCTTGGATCTGTTTTTATTTTTCACTTTTTTTTTTTTTAAGGCTTTGTATTTTTGAGAGCGTGAGCAGGGGTAAGGGCCGGGAGAGGGAGAGAATCATAGGACTGTGAGTGCAGAGCCTGAGGCAGACCAGGAGTTGATGACCTGAGCCGAGGTCAGGAGTCAGACGCATAACCGACTGAGCCACCCAGGCGCCCGTTTTCACCTTTTAATTTAGAAAATTTCCAAACCGGAAAGATGAACATAGAGACAGTAATGTTAACATCTTAACTTGTTTCATTGTCCTGTCTTCTCTGCAGTATCCTTACACGTGTATGTGTTTTTTCCTGAACTATTTGAAAGGAAGTCCCCAGATACAGTTTGCCCCCGAAAGGTGCAGTGTGTATCCTCCGAGGACAAGCAGCTTTCCTGTGTTGTAGACCATTATCACATCAGAGGAAGTTAGCGGTGGTTCCGATCCGCCGGCTGATGTTTCTGGCAGCGTAGGAGAGCCCCGCTGCTGACTGCCCTTGGCTTTGTCTTTCCTGTCGGCATCCGGTGCATGTCTGGTGGTAGATCACCACGGTTTGAAATTGTATTTTCCTGCATGTCTTCATATATTTATTTTGAGCCTGTCCAAGGCTCCAGCTCATAATTTCCATTGGGCATTTCCTTTTCTTCTTGACTTGTAGGCATTCTCTCTCTGACCCCTCTGTCGGCCATATGAATTGCAAGATTTTCAGTTAACTCTGTGGTTTGTCTTTTCATCTTCTTTATGGTATCTTTCGTTGATAATTGTAACCCAAATTTATTTCTTTATGGTGAGTTCTGTTGTGTGTGTCTTGTTTAAAAAACAAAACAAACACAACTATCTGTGCCTCTACCAAGGTTATGAAGATCTCCCTGTGTTATTTTCTGAAAGCTTGGTCATTTTGCCTTTCACATCTAGGATTTACGGTGCGTCTGGAATTGATTTTTATCCATGGTATGAAATAGTTGTTTCATTTTTCTCCATGTGAATATCCTTTGATCTTAGCACCATTCCTTGCAAAGTCTCCTTTAACCAGTCTCCGAAGTGATGCCTTGGGCATCAGTCAGGGAACCGTATGTTTCGGTGTCTGTGCACCTGTTCTCATGACCAACCAGGCTTCATGGTTCTTATAACGAACCTCCGTAAGTCATCCCTCTTTTCCTTCAGAGTGTCCCGGCTGTTCTTTGGCTTTTTGCTTTTCCAAGTACATTTTAGAATCCGTTTATCAGTTTACAACATAAAGCTTTTAAAAATTTTTCAATGGGATTGGACTGATTAAAAATAGGTCAGAATGGAGAGAACTGACATTCTTATGAAACTGAATTTTCCAGCCCATGAACCTGTATGCCTTTGTTGATTTTGGTTTCTTTACTTTCTTTCAGTAATGTTTTATAGTTTTCTCTGGTCCTTTTTGATGCTATTATAAATGGTATCTTCTCAATTCCTTTTTCTGTTACTGGTATATAGAAATAGTTAATTTTTGCATATCTACCTTGTGTCCAGAAGACTGAGCAAACCCATTTATGAGAGATGGCATTTTTAGGATTTAAAAAATGTACACAGTTGAATATTATGTGCACAGGACAGTTTTATTTCTATTTTTTCTAATCCACATACCTTTTATTTCTTTTTCTTGACCTTCTGTGCTGGGGAGGACCAGTGTTGAGCAGAGTGCGCATATCAGGCATCTGTCTGGTTCCCCTTCTCAAGGAACAACTTGGCGTTTTCACCTAATGCAATGTTTTTAAATTGGAGGGTAGTTGACATACAATATTACATTAGCTTCAGGTTTATAACATAGTAATTCCACATATATATATATATATACAATATGAAAATGATCCCCTGGGTATACCTAGCTACCCTCCATCACCAAAGTCACTACAGGACTATTGACTGCATTCCCGATGGTGTGGCTTTCATCTCCATGACTTATTTTGTAACTGGAAGTCTGTACCTTTTACGACTTTAACATATTTTGCCCATCTCCTCACCCTCTGGTACCCACCAGTTCTCTGTATTTATGAGTCTCTTTTGTTTTTTATATTACATATGTAACACATATTCTATGCCTAATGCATTTTTTTTAAATATCATATCCTAATTTGCTAAGAGTTTTTTTCATGAATCAAATTTTTGATTTCATCAAATGTGTTTTCTGCATGTAGCGAGATGATCATAAGCTTTTTCTCTTTTACTTTATTTATGTAGGAATAACTGTTTATTTCAGTGTTAACCAACTGTGCAGTCCTAGAATAGACTCCAGGGGTGGGGGTGTGCTGTCCTTTATGTATAATTGTTGATATCGTTTGTTTCCTTTTTCCTTTTCTTTGCAAATATTTCAGGGAGTGATACTTGCTAGTCGTTTTCTGTTCTGTAGTGCTGTCAGGTGGTTTAGTTCTAACATGCTGGTTTTATAAAACAATTTGCAGAATTGTGACTCTCTTATTTATTCTAAGTTGGTATGAGATTGGTATTACTTCTTTTAAAAATTATTGATATAATTCGCTGATGAAGCCAACTAGTCCTGGAGTTTTCTTTGTAGATTTAAAAAAAAATTGTTACAGTTTTTAATTTGTTTGAAAATTACAGGATTATGCACTTTTTTCTATTACAACTGATTTTAGAAAACTTGTTTTTTAAGAAATGTATCCATTTTATCTAAAATTTCAAATTTATTGGATCAAAGCTATTCATAATATTGTTTGAATCTTTAAATGTTTCATGATCTATAGTCATGATCCCTTCCTCATACTAAAATAACCAAAAAAGGTTATTTGTGTGCCTTTTCGCTTATTTTCCTTATAATGTTTATCTGGGTTTTACTGACTTTATTAGTTTTACCAAAGAACCGACGTTTGGTGTTCTCCATCGTCCTTTTCACTTTTATTAATTCTGACCTCATTTTTATAATCACCTAACTCACGTTTGGTTTTAATTAGCTCTTTTTCCAGCTTTTTCAGATGGGTGCATTGATCTTCAACCTTCTTTTTATATACGCATTTTTTATGACATTGTTAAATTAACATTTGTTAAGTGGGACACGGAGTGCTGAATGTGAATACAGTTCAACAACGGACTACATAGAGAGAAACTGAACCAGGTCCTGGAGGGTAAACCTGGCATACCTTGTGGGGCCACATGGAAGAGAGAAGGCAGGACTCCAGGATGGATGCTTTGGGCTTCCTAGTCTAGGGCTGGGTTAATCAATTCACGTTGAAGAGTGGGGTTTTGGTAGCTCCAGCGGGGCCCCAAAGGGGAAGGGGCACACAAGGGGAAGGACCTTGGAGGTGAAGAAGATGGTTGATCACACGGGCTTGTTCTCTAGGGGGCCGGGGGCTGTTGTCTAGGGTGTGTGCCTGCATGAGGGGTTAGTGCTGGGATAAGACCCCTGCAGGCTGTGTGGCCAAACAGAATGGAAGCCCGACAGCAGTACCCTGGACTCCCTTAGCTGAAGTCTGATCAGCATTGTCCTTACACATTCCTCCTGAAGCTGGGCTGTAGCTGCCTTCCACAGGCTTTGTTGGGTAAATTGCAGTATCTAGGTCTGCTCTTACTTTGTGTTTTATCTAGTGGTTTATCTTCTCACCTCATCTCTAGATAAGCTTGATGTTTTGTTTGTTGTTGGGTATTTTTTTGTTTTGCTTTCTTTTTTTTAGTTGAGTGTTATATATATTTAAAATCTTCAGAATTAATTTGAGACCTAGAATTGTATTCTCTTTTTTCAAAAGAGATTCACATTTGCTTCATTCAGGATGTTTTTAGTGCTCATAATCTAAGATTCACATTTGCTTCAGTCATGATGTTTTTAGTGCTCATAATCCAGGATTATCGTAATTCAGTTGCGGGATCGGAAATGATTTAAAACTGGACTGCAGACCTGCGTGGGCCCCTGCAGGTCTGGCTCACCCTTGCTCCTACATCAGCCTTGTGTGTCTCCATCCAGGAGGTGAGGGTTTTGCCACATTCCCTTTTCCCATTCTGAGGCTGGCAGTCAGTCCAGTTTTAGTCCCCCTCGTCCTCAGAGGCATGTGGAAGTGCTACCCAGCGTTCGCTAAATTTGACAAAGCCCTGGGAAAAAGTAACCCTGAATGCTAGACTCCTCTCTCTGATTGTGTCATCTGTACTTAGAATCTTGGCTCAGTAAGAATCCCTCCCTGCCTCCACTGGTCTCCAGGGCCTTCTGGTAGGTAGGAAGACAAAGATATGTATGTGTATTTTATGAAAACAATACGTACATGTTGCTTAAAGGGGCATATGTGAGGTGCCGTGAAGTTCATAGTAAAAACAGAGACACCAACAAACTTCCTCTAACATCCCATTCTGTTTTTTTAAGGCCGCCTTTTCCAGATCTGTTTTATGTTTCTTTTGATATTTACTTTTATGTTTCCAAACAGTCTGCATATTTTATTTTGATAGAACTAAATGTTGTTGAAAGAATTATGTATTGAATAACTTCTACTTCTGGAAAGATTACATATAAAAGAAAAAGTGTTTGACACTAAGCGTTTGAGCCTGGCTTTACTATACCTTTCTTTACCTTTGACTGATATTTTAGCTGATTGTAAAATGGTAGGTGTTCATCATTTTTCCTTGAAGGCACTTTTCCATTGTTTTCTGACTTCCAGATTGCTTTTGGGAAGCCTGATACCATTGTCACGCCTCACTGTTGAGTGTGATTTATCCCCACCTTCACCTTCGAAGATTTAATTTTAAGTCTTTCTTTACTCCAGTTCTACTGAAATGTCATAGTACCCTCAGTGTGGTGCTGCTTTCGTTCTCATGCCGGGGCCTTTTGATCTAGAATGCAGGCCCTTTCACGTGAGGAGTTTTTCTAGAGTGATTTCTTTTCCATTTTCTCTATTCTTGTGTTTCTTCAACTATTCATACTTAGCTCTTCCTTCTCCTGTCCTGAGCTGATGTTATTATTTATCTTCTATTGCATCTATATCCTTGTCTGTCTGTTGTCCTGCAGGGGACAGTTTCTCAACTTTATTGTCCGGAATTTGTATAGGAATTTTTTTTTTTTTACTTAGGGCATCATATTTTTAATTTCCAAGAGGTCTTTAGTTTTCTGAACCTTTAAAAAAAATAACCTCCTCATTTCAGAGATAATTTTTCATAAACACAATATCTTAAGATTTTTTTTACTTTTTCCCTTCTTTTTTTAAATTTTTTTTACATTTATTTATTTTTGAGAGATACAGTGAGACAGAACGTGAACAGGGAGGGGCAGAGAGAGGAGACACAGAATTTGAAGCAGGCTCCAGGCTCTGAGCAAGTGTTCAGCACAGAGCCTGATCCGGGTCTTGAACCCAGGAACCGTGAGATCATGACCTGAGCTGAAGTTGGACACTTAACTGACTGAGCCACCCAGGAGCTCCTCTTCTGAAGATTTAAATGAATGTTATTCTCTTTTAAATATGTTAAATAAGTATTTTTAATTTTATAATTATTCTCTATTGTCTGTTTCCTGTGAATTTCATTTTGTTTATGTCTTTGAATTAGAAAGCTTGTCTTAAACATCCTTAATTACCCAACTCAGCTCCCATTCTCTCCTGTACTGAAGACACATTGCCAGCTCTAATCTTTACGTCAGAGGTTTTTTTGTGAGAGAGTAGAGATAAACACATGCATAACACACCATCCCAGCTGGAGCAGATGGGTTTTTTAACCATGTGCGTTTGTTAGAGTGGTTCTGTGTGACGGATTCAGAGAAATGGAATTGCTGGGGTAGGCAGTTTAGATGTTTTCCTTTTGATGAATATTGAATGAAGTGTCCTTTTTGGCCAGTTTTACTTATGAAAGTGTTCACAAATGGTAATTTACATTTTGTTTTCTGCCTTTCGTGTACAGGTTTCAAAAACTTTTAACAAACAAGTGACTCACGTGGTGTTCAAAGATGGCTACCAGAGCACCTGGGACAAAGCGCAGAAGAGAGGGGTGAAGCTCGTCTCCGTGCTCTGGGTCGAAAAGTGAGTGGTTTCTTTATTTTTCTCTAAGTGTGAGTATCAGCCAAGTGTAGAGAGATTCCACATACATCACAGAACCAGGTAAAATTTTATTTGGTCTTTTCTCTTGCCTCTTATTTGGGCAAGTCATTTAATACCCTCAGGCCTCCACTTCAGCAGCTGGAACTGGAGCTGGTGTAACAGCCCTGCCTCTGGGGCAGGTGGCTGCACAAGCCCTGAGACGGTCGCCTGCATACCAAGGGCGTGAATGTGGTGCCGCCAGGGCTGCCAAAACCCAGGTGAGGTGCACACGAGGTTTGCATAACAGACGTCGGTGTCTCAGGGTCCTGGAGGCCAGAAGCCAAGGTCAAAGTGTTTGCGGGACTGCTTCTCCTGAGGCCACTGTCCTTGGTTTGCAGATGGCTGTCTCCTCTCTGCGTCTTCTCCTGGGTGTGTGTGTCCCCGTCCCCGGGTCGTCTGTCCTAATCTCTTCTTGCAAGGACATCAGTTATATTGGATCAGGGCCCACCCTAGTGATCTCATTTAACCTTAACTGTCTCTTTAAGGGCTGTATCACCAACTATAGCTGACACTTGGGGGAAAGAGTGTTTGAATTGTGCAGATCCACTTCTACATGAATTGTTTTTCAATAAGAGCAACAGTTTTTTGGAGATTTGCAACAATTTAAAAAAAACTCACAGATAAACTGCAGCCTCAAATTACAGAAAAAATTAGGAAGTTAGGTATTAAGAACACAGTGTATATGACATTACAAAATAAGTGTTAATTGCGTGTTATCGGTAAGTCTTCTGGTCAACAGTAGGCTATTAGTAGTTAAGTTTTGGGGGAGTCAAAAGTTCCATGTGGATTTTTGATTGCACATTGAGGGGTTGGTACCCCCAACCCCCATGTAGTTCAGGAGGTGACTGCACAGTCACATTCTGATGTACTTGGGACTTCATATAGATTTCTTGGGAAAGGTAGTTGAGCCCGGAACAGGTGATGGTGAAATGTGGAGATTGAGGCCAGTGGGTCGTGGGGCATTAGATGACTCGGGGCCTCTGGGGTGCAAGGAGAGACATGTGTGGGACAGCAGCAGGAGAGTGGTCGGAGGCGGCTGACGGATCCAGCCGAGAGATGTCGCTTGGACCGCGGTGGCAGTAACACGGTCACGAAGAATGGTCAGATTCAGGATATATTTTTGAAGGTAGTGCCACACTAGATCTGAGGATTTGGAGGTGAGTTTGTAGAGCAGGAGAAGAAGCCAGGATGACTGTGAGGCGTTTGGCCCGAGGAACCAGAAAGATGGGTTTGCCGTTTACTGAGATTGGGAAGGCCTCAAATGTGGGCGGGTAGTGAGTTCTCTTTGGATGTGCTGAAGTTGGGGTGTTTATTAGGCACCTCTGTGGAGGTACCAGGTAGACAGTTGGACATATGAGTGTGGCGCTCCTGGGGGAGGTTAGAGATGAAATTATGGGAGTCTTCTGTATACAGATGTTATTTAAAGCCAGAAATATGGATGTGATCTCTCAGTGAGTGTAGACGGGGAAGGGAAGAGGTTCCAAGGTAGATCACTGTAGTGTTGGTGTTGAGGAGGAAAACCGATAAGGATGGGATTCTAGAAAGCTTTCAAGAAGGGATAATGGTCAGCTGTGGCCAATAGGTTGAGTAAAGGCAGGTGCAGAGCCTGACGGGACTCAGTCCCACGACCATGAGATTATAACCTGAGCTGAAATCACAACTCAGACACTTAGCCAGTTGAGCCACCCAGGTGCCCCTAGTTTTGTCCATTATTGAATGGCGTATTAAAATCTGCAAATGTTACTGGCTAAGTGTTATCCCCCCCCCAAGTTCTTTCAGGTTAACAGGTTTGTTCAAAATTTCTTAGTTTTCTTCATCTGAAAATGTCCTTATTCCATAGTTACTTGTGAGTGATATTTTCCATGGATATGGACTTCCAATTTGACAATCCCCCACTGCCCCAAAAGCTTAAAGGTTTTTCCTGTAGTCCTGTGTCCTCTGGTTTCCTTTGAGAACCCTGTAGTTACTCAGATCATTGCTCCACTCTTCAGTAGTGTGTCTTTTTTTCTCTGACTTCTTTTCACTTTTACTCATGGTCTTTGGGTTTCAGAAGTTTAATGCAAGTGTCTAGGTATGGTGAGTTTTAGTAGATTCTGTGTAGATTTCATTGAGCTTTTTGAATATGTAAGGTTGTATATTTTTTTCTAAAAACAAGATTCATTTTTGGCCATTATTTCTTCAAATATCTTTTCTGTCCCATTTCCTCCTCTTTCCCTGGTTACTCTAATTAACTACATATCAGGGCTTGGTAAAGTTTTTTTTTAAAATGGCAGATAGTAAGTACAGGCATACGTTGGATATATTTTGGCTTTGGCTTGAGATCTCTGCAATAAAGCAAATATCATATAAAGTGAGTCAAATGAAATGTTTGGTTTCCCTGTACATATGAAACTTAGGTTTAGTCTAAAGTGTGCAGTAACATTATATTTTTTAAAAAGTACATACCTTAATTTAAAAAATACTTTATTGCTAAGAAAACGTTGTTCTTTATCTGAGGTTCCCACCAGTCGTAACCTTTTTGCTGGTTAAGGGTCTTACCTGAGTGTTGATGGCTTGCTGGCTGACCAGGGTGGCAGTTTCTTAGCATAAGGGAACACTGAAGTTTGCCATATTGATTGGTTCTTCCTTTGACAGATAACTCTCTCTATAGCACACCGGGCAGTTTGATAGCATTTTGCCCACAGTGGGACTTGTTCCAGCCTCGGAGTCCATCCTCACAAGCCTCCCGCTGCTTCCCAACTCCGTTAGTCATGTTCTCAGTCCCTTGTTGTCATTTCAACGGTCGTCAGGGCCTCTGCTCCAGGAGCAGCTTCCATCTCATCCACACGAAGCGTCTCCTCATCTGTCCCAGTCTGCTCGCGAGAGCACAGCGATTCAGTCCCGTCTTCAGGCCCCACTGCTGACCCTCGTGTCTGGCTCCTTCCCCTGCGTCTGCCTCCGCTTCCTCCATGAAGTCTAGAATCCCTCGGAGTCGTCCATGAGGGCTGGACTCCCCTGGCTCCAAGCTCCTGTTTACGTTGATATTTTGTTCTCTTCTCCTGAGTCACA
>PISW01003763.1:42098-54144 GCA_004023785.1 Mungos mungo
TGAACATTGAAGCCTTGATCCAGGCTGCAGAATGGATGCTGTGTCCGCAGGCGCGAAAACCACGTCACCCTCACTGTCCGTCCCCGTCAGAGCTCTCGGCTGACCGGGGCGTCGTCAGTGAGCAGCGAGGTTCTGAAAGGAATCTCTCTTTCCTCTGCGCAGGAAGTAGATGTCGGCGGTGGGTTCACCGTAGTCAGTAACCAGGATGTCACCAGAGGTGTGTCCTCGGGCTGTGGTGTTCTCTCGGAGCACAGGCAGAGGAGACTCAGCAGAATCCTGAAGGGCCCTGGGGTTTTCAGGATGGGGCGCGGGTGCTGGCTTCCGCTTCGGGTCACCAGCTGCCTGAGCCCCTCACAAGGGAGTCACCCTGTCCTTTGAGGCTCTGAGACCAGGCACTGACTTCTCTCTGGCGGTGAAAGCCCTACGTGATCTTTCCTTCCAACAGAAGGCTGTTTGGTCTACACTGAAAATGTTATCTAGTGTAGCCACCTTCCTGAGTGATCTCAGCTCGATCTCCTGGAGAACTTGCTGCAGCTTCTGCATCAGCACTGGACGGTTCACCTTGAACTTTCATGTTATGGAGACGGCTTCTTTCCTTAATCCTCACCAACAAACCCCTGCTGGCCTCAGACCTTTCTTTTGCAGCTTCCTCACCTCTCTCAACCTTCATAGCCTCGAAGAGAGTTAGGGCCCCGCCCTGGATTAGGCTGTGGCTTAAGAGAATGTTGTGCTTGGTTTGGTCTTCCATCCAGACCACTCAGACTTCCTCCATGTTGGCAATAAGGCTGTTTCCCTTTCTTATCACTTGTGTGTTCACTGTCCTGGCCCTTTTACTTTCCTTTGCATTCACAACTTGGCTAACTGCTTGGTATAGTTTTTGGTCTGTTCTAGCTTTTGACATACCTTCCTCACTGAGCTTAAGCATTTCTAACTTTTGATTTAAAGTGAGAGATGTGTGACTCTTCCCTTCACCTGACTGTTCAGGGGTTATTGTGAGGTTTATATTAATTGGCCCAGTTTCAATATTGTGTCTCAGGGAACAGGGGTGCCCCAGAGAGGGAGCGCGATGGCCACTGCTGGTGGGTGGAGCTGTCGGAGCACAGTTATCAAGTTCACTGTCCTGTGTGGTGGGTGTGGTTTGTGGCACCCCACAGCAAGTACAGTGGTGATATCAATGATCGCTGATCACAGATCACCATAAAAATATTAGAATGAAAGAGTTTGAGATATTGGGCATATTACAAAATGAGACATGAGGTGAACAAATAGTGTTGGAAACATAGTGCTGACTGACTTGCTCTGTGTGGGGTTGCCACACACCGTCCAGGGTGGGAAGAATGCAAAATTTGCGAAGCCCAATAAAGCAAAGTACAATAACATGAGGGTGCCTTTATATTAGGCTTTGAGGGCCTTGCGGTGTTTATTCAGCTACTGGATTTTTGGAGTCAAAAGAGCCATGGAGAATGAGTAAACAAGGGGGTGGGCGTTTATTTGGAAACTGGGTCCTGAGCCAGGGTGGCCTGTGGCCTTAGGCTGCAGATCCCTGACCCGTAGTACAGTGTTTGCAGTTTCCCCTTGGCTCTGATGCCCTGGTGTTTTCTTAATTGTTTCTCAGTCATTTTTTTTTTTCCACATTGTTCCTCCAGCATGTTCATGGACTCTTTTCTCCATCAACTCCATTTCTGTCATTAAGTCTGTTTAGTAAATTTATTTCATGTTTTTTTCAGTTCTGACCTTTCCACCTGGTTCTCGAATGCATGTTCTGTTTTTCAGTGAGATTTCTAGCTTTGCTGGTCCTGTCTCCCCTTACATGTGTGTTCTCTATTCCCTTGCAAAGTATGGGGACAGTAGATCCTTTAGTCACCTTCTCTGATAATTTCAGCATTTCAGGGTTGGCATCTGTTGTTTTCGTCCCCTCCCCCCCAGGAATGTGTCACATTTTCCTCACTCTTAATGTGACCTTTTAACTTAGAGTTTTATATTGGATGCTGTTGATGTTATATAGACTCTGCCTTCTTTTATACCGCTCTGAAGGTTGTTGATTCCGTTTTAGCACGCAGTTAACTTGCTTAGCGCTAAAACGCAGAATGTCATTCTAAGACCTGTGGTGGCCATTCCCTTAGATTCATTCAGTTCATCAAGCCTTGGCCACAGCTATTGTCGGTTTGCCTTACGCACGTGTGGATCCAGGGGTCAGCCAGGGAAGTGGCCTTTTCTGCTCGGAACTTGAGGTTCCTCTTCCCTGGCTTGTTTCCTGGGTCCTTGCCTCATTCTCTGGTGGCCCTCCTTGCCAGGGCCCCTTCCCCTGGCTCCTGTGGCCAGAGAGACAGCAAGTTCTCCTGCCAGGTAGAGCTGCCCATCACCCCCAGGCCCACAGAGGCTGCCATGGCCTCCCCTCAGGATAGAGACCCAGAAAATGTGGGAAAGCTGCAGCTTGTTTGCCTCCTTTGAAAACATGCCTTTTTGTTTCTAAACCGTTTCTTTTGTTTTTTTAAATTTTTTAAATGTTTTTGTTTTTTTTCTTTTATAGTTTATTGTCAAGTTGGTTTCCATATAATACCCGTGCTCTTCCTGACAAGTGCCCTCCTCCATGACCACCACCCCCTCCCCTCTCCCCCACCTCCATCAACCCTCAGTTTGATCTCAGTATTCAACAGTTTCTCATGGTTTGCCTCCCTCCCTCTCCCCAACTATTTTCCCCCCTTCCCCTCCCCCTTGGCCCTCTGTTAAGTTTCTCCTGTTAGACCTATGAGTGCAGACATATGGTATCTGTCCTTCTCCGCCTGACTTATTTCACTTAGCATGACACCCTCAAGGTCCATCCTCTTTCCTACAAATGGCCAGATTTCATTCTTATTGCCATGTAGTACTCCATTGTGAATATATACCACATCTTCTTGATTCATTCATCAGGTGATGGATATTTAGGCTCTTTCCATGATTTGGCTATTGTTGACAGTGCTGCTATGAACATTGGGGTACATGTGCTCCTATGCATCAGCACTTCTGTATCCCTTGGGTAGATCCCTGGCAGTGCTGTTGCTGGGTCATAGTGGAGTATTGATAGTTTTTTGAGGAACCTCCACACTCTTTTCCACAGTGGCTGCAACCATTTTTAAGATTTGCAGAAAGTAGGTATGACTTAATAGTACATAGGCAGGAGATTTGGTTTTTAGGACTAAAGACAAGTGGAACATAGTTTTATTTTTTTTTTTAAGCATGCAAAGCTAGTCTAAGTCTTGTCCCCTTGTGAATTATTTGATCTTTCTTCAAGGGGACCCAGGTTTTGTTTTTTTTTTCTTTAGACTCCAGTGTTTTTTAAGTAGGTCTTGAATTGATCCAGTTGTTGATTCCAGTTCTAGGCTTGCCCTTTTAAGAGATTCAGGCCTTTATTTCTGGGAAAAGCTTACTGTTTTATAGTTTTAATTACTGCTCTGCTTTATTGTGGTGTTTTTCTTCAAGGACTTCAATTATAAGTATGTTGGGCCTTTTTCATCTGCTTTTTAATTTCAACCATTTTGACTCTGAGCCTTTTTACTTCTTTCTGGATGTCATTTTTATCCTTCTCCCCAACTTCTGTTTTTATTCAGTATTCTTTATTAAATTTTCATTTGAACCTGTTTTTTCTTTGGCATGTTATAGTTAAGTCTTCATTTCTGACATGATTTTTTCTTCTTATTTTTTCCTAAGTTTAATCACCTTTTGTTTAGTATCTTCTGTTTTGTTCTTAATTTTTGTATTTATGATTCAAGAAATACCTCACACGTGTGGATGGATAGATGGGTGAATGTATTTTCCCAAATATTTGTTTGACAGTATTTGATTCAGATAGGAGCATTGTGTTACTTTTTTCAGCTTTAAAAAAAAAAAAGAAAGAAAATTTTTTTTTAAAAATTTATTTTTGAGAGACAGCGCAAGCAGGGGAGGGTCAGACAGAGAGGGAGACACAGAATCCGAAGCAGACTCCAAGCTCTGAGCTAGCTGTCAGCACAGAGCCCGATGCAGGGCTCGAGCCCACAGACCGTGAGATATGATCCAAACCCATAAACTGTGAGATCATGACCTGAGCCAAAGTCGGACCCTTAAGTGACTGAGCCAGCCAGGTGCCCCTTAATCTTTTTATTGGCTGAACAATACTCCATTGTATAGGTACGACATCTTCCTTCCTTCATCTATTGAGGGTGGTGTGGGCTGCTTTCATAGCTTGATTCCTGTAAATAATGCTACTATAAACCTAGGGATGCACATGTCCCTTTGAATTAGTATTAGTTTTGTATTTTTGGGTAAATATCCAGGTGTGTGATTCATATGTCTGTTTTACCTGCCTACCTACTTGCTTACCTAATCGTGCATTTTGGTCTTTCTATTACAGTGTAAACTCTGTAAGGGCAGCCTCCATGTTGGCTTCTTTTATAGCTGTATTTCCACTAAATATCTGACATATTTCTGGCTCATAGTAGGTGCTCAATAAGTATATGTGCTATCAACTAATGAACAGAGGAGGCTCTATTATATTAGCCTAGAGACATCAGAGAAAATTTCTTAGAGGAAGTGACGTGAGCTACCTGTTAGTTTGTATAGTAACTGGGGAGGGAGAGTGGACAGAAATAGGCCTTTCCTGAAGGCCGGAAGTTAATGGAGACACTTGTGGATAAACGTCACCTGGCAGGCATCCTTGGACTGAAGAGAGGCCTCAGCCAATCCTGACAAGGGAGTTCTCACATTTTCTTCTCCTAAGGGTCCTGCCATCTTGCTTTCATTGGTGGTCTGTTCCCTAATTCTCTCTTTGCTTTATCTCTTCTCTCCTGTTTTTGCTCCTCTGAGGGCTTGTTTCTTGAGGAGATCATGGAAACTCCAAAATTATGACTCAAGGACAACTTCATCAAGCCCCTTTATTATTATTTATTTATTTTTAGAGTCTTTGCACGTGCTCTTGGGTTTACAAGTGTGGGAAGGGCAGAGGAAGAGAGAGAAAATCCCAAGCAGGCTTCATGCTCATTGAGCAGTCCAACACGGGGCTTAACCCCACAACACGGGGATCATGACGTGAGCCAAAAGTTAGACACTCATGTGACTGAGCTATCCAGGCACCCTTCATCATGTCCCTTTAAAGTTAAGTTAAACGTAGAGTAGCAGAATGGATAAATAAACAAGATTTATCTATATGCTGTCTTCAAGAGACTCGTTTAGACCTAAGTGTACTTTTGGGTTGAAGGTGAAAGGATGAAGAACCATCCATCATGCTAAGGGAGGGCAAAAGAAAATTGGAGTAGCCATACTTGGACAAACTAGATTTTAAAACAAAGACTGAGAAACACAACAGATGAACATAGGGGAAGGGAAGGAAAAATAAGGTAAAAACAGAGAGGTAGGCAAACCATGGGAGACTCCTAAATACGGAGAACAAGCTGAGGGTTGCTGGAGGGGAGAAGAGTGGGGGAATGGGTTAGGTGGGTGATGGGTATTAAAGAGGGCACTTTTTGGAATGAGTACTTGGTGTCCTAAGTAAGAGATGAATCACTGGGTTCTATTCCTGGAGCCAAGACTACACTTTATGTTAACTAACTTGAATTTGAAAAATTAAAAAAAATTTTTGCTAAATAATTTACATATTTGCATAAATTAAAATTTAAAGTATTGTTAATTTAAAAAAAGACTTAGCCCCCTTAAGATTATGATATAATTGTTATCTATCAAGAAGATCTAGCAATTGTGAATATTTATGTCCCCGATGAGAAAGACCTAAATATATAAATCAATCACAAACATAAACTTACTGATAATAGTACCATAATAGTAGGAGACTTTAATACCCCACTTACAGCAATGGACATATCATTAGAGCAGAAAATCAGCAAGGAAACAACGGCTTTCGGTGACGTACTGAATCAGATGGACTTAGCAGATATAGTCAGAACATTTCCTCCTAAAGCAGCAGAACACACATGATTCTCGAGTACACCTGGAACATCTCCAGAACAGATCACATACTGGGTCAGAAGTCAGCTCTCAACAGAAACAAAAAGACTGAGATCATACTATGCATACTGTCAGGTCACAGTGCTATGAAACTTACAATCAAGTATAAGAAAAAATTGGGAAAGCCCTCAAGTACATGGAGGTTAAAGAACGTCTTACTAAGGAATGAATGGGTTAACCAGGAAATTAAAGAAGAAATAAAAATATATGTGGAAGTAAATGAAAATGAAAAAAAGATCCTCCGACCCCTGTGGTATGCAGCATAGGCAGTCCGAAGAGGGAAGTACACTGCAGGAACGGTTCCAAGTACACAACCTAACCTTGTACTGAAAAGAGCTGGAAAAGGAGCAGCAAGTAAAGCCTAAAGCCAGCAGACGAGGGGGCATGATAAAGAGCAGAAACAAATGATACAGAAACAAGCAAAACAGTAAAACAGATCGCTGAAACCGAAATCTGGTTTTTTGAAAGAATAAACAGTATTGATAAACCCCTAGCCACTAGACTTATCAAAAAGAAAAGAGAGGACCCACGTAGATAAAATCATGAATGAAACAGACACAAACACCACAAAAATATAAATAATTATTAGAAAATACAGTGAAAAATTTTATGCCAACAAACTGGACAATCTGGAAGAAATGGTCAGATTTCTGGACACACTCACACTACCAAAACTGAAATATGAAGAAGTAGAACACTTGAACGGGCCCATAACCATCAAGGAAATTAGTTACCAAAAATCTCCCAACAAACAGAGGCCTTGGCCAGATGGCTTCCCAGGGGAATTCTTCGAGACACTTAAAGCAGAGTTAATATCTATCCTTCTCAAATTGTTCCAAAAAACAGAAATGGAAGAAAGGCTTCCAAATTCATCCTATGACGCCAGCATTACCTTGATTCTAAAACCATACAGACACTCCATTGAAAAGAATTACAGGTCAATATCTCTGATGATCCTGGACGCAAAAATTGTCAACAAGATACTGTATTAGCTAATCAAATTCAACAGTACGTTAAAAGAATTATTCACCATGATCAAGTGGGATTTATTCTTGGGCTGCAGGGCTGGTTCAATATTTGCAAATCTATCAATGTGATACATCCCATTAATAGAAGAAAGGATAAGAGCCATATAATCCAACAGATGCAGAAAAAGCTTTTGACAAAGTATGGCACCATTTCTTGATATAAACCCTCAGGAAAGTAGGAATAGAACGAACATATCTTAACCTCATAAAAGTCATATATGGGGGCGCCTGGGTGGCTTAGTTGGTTAAGCATCTGACTTCAGCTCGTGTCATGATCTCACGGTTCATGAATTCGAGCCCCACGTTGAGCTCTGCTGACAGCTCAGAACCTGGAGCCTGCTTCAGATTCTGTCTCCCTTTCTCTGCCCCTCCCCCACTTGCACTGTCTCTGTCTCTCTCTCTAAAATAAACATTAAAAAAAAATAAAAGCCGTATATGAAGGCCCACAGCTAATATCATCCCCACTGGGAAAAAACAGCTTTCCCCCTAAGGTCAGGAACACAGCAGTGATATTCACTGTCACCACTGTTGTTCAACATAGTACTACAAGTCCCAACCTCAGCAATCAGACAACAAAAAGAAAAGACCTACAAATTGGCAAAGAAGAAGTCAAACTTTCACTCTTGTCAGATGACCTGATGCTGTGCATGAAAAACCTGAAAGGCTCCACCAAAAATCTGCTATAGCTATTACGTAAATTCAGCAAAGTCACAGGGTATAAAATAAATATACAGAAATCGGTTATACACCAATAATGAAGCAACAGAAAGAAATCAAGGAACCAATCCCATTTACAATTGCACCAAAAACCTTAAGATACCTAGGAATAAACCTAACTAAAGAGGTAAAAGGTCTGTTTGATGAAAACTATCAAAAGCTTATGAAATAAATTGAAGAAGACACAGAGAAATGGAAAAACATTCTATTTCTGTGCTCATGGATTAGAAGAACAAATCTTGTTAAAATGTCTGTGCTATACATTCAATGCAATCCCTATCAAAATACCACCATTCTTCACAGAACTAGATAATCCTAAAATTAGTATGGAGCCAGAAACACCCTGAATAGCCAAAGTAATGTTGAAAAAGCAAAGCGAAGCTGGAGGCATCACAATTCTAAACTTTAAGCTGTATTACAAAGCTGTAATCATCAAGACAGTATGGTACTGGCACAAAAATAGACACATAAATCAATGGAACAGAATAGAGAACCCAGCGATGGACCCACAAATGTACAGCCAACTAATCTTTGACAAAGCAGGAAAGACTATCCACTGGAAAAAAGTCTCTTCAGCAAATGGTGCTGGGAAGACTGGACAGCAACATGCTGAAGAATGAAACTGGACCACTTTGTTATACCATAGACAAAAACAAATTCCAAATGGATCAAAGACCTAAATGTGAGACAGGAAACCATCAAAGTCCTGGAGGAGAAGATAGGCAACAACCTCTTTGACCTCAGCTGCGGCAATTTCTTACTAGACATGTCTCAGGAAGCAAGGGAAGTAAAAACAAAAATGAGCTATTGAGACCTCATCAAGATCAAGAGCTTCTGTAGAGTGGAGGAAGCAACAAAGCTAAAAGGCAAGGAACAGAACAGGAGAAGATGTTTGTAAATGACATATTGGATAAAGGGTTAATATTCAAAATCTATATGAAACTTACCAGACTCAACACCCAAAAAACAAATAGTCCATTGAAGAAATGGAAAAAATACATGAATGAATAGCCACTTTTCCAAAGAAGACATCCAGATGGCTAACAGACACACGAAAAGATGCTCAACGTCCCTCCTCAGGGAAATACAAATCAAAACCACAATGAGATACCACCTCACACCTGTCCGAATGGCTAAAATTAGCAACTCAGGCCACAGCAGATTCTGGCGAGGATGTGGAGAAGAGGGAACCCTTCTGCACTGTTGGTGGGAACGCAAACTGGTGCAGCCGCTCTGGAAAACAGGAAGGAAGCTCCTAAAAAATCAAAAATAGAATTCCCCTACAACCCAGTAATTGAAACACTAGGTGTTTATCCAAAGGATACAGTGGTGCTGATTCAAAGGGGCACATGCACCCCAATATTTATAGCAGTGCTATTGGCAGTAGCCAAATTACGGAAAGAGCCCAGTGTCCATGGACTGATGAATGGATAAAGTAGATGAGGTATGTATGCACAATGGAACACTACTCAGTGATCAAAAAGGATGAAATCTTGACATTTGCAACAATATGGGTGGATCTAGAGTGTATTATGCTAAGTGAAATTAGTCTGAGAAAGATAAATATCCTATGATTTCACTCGTGTGGAATTTAAGAAACAGAACAGATGAACATAGAGGAAAAGAAGGAAAAATAATATAAAAACTGAGAGGGACGCAAACCATAAGAGACTCTTAAATACAGCGAACAAACTGAGGGTTGCTAGAGGGAGGATGTGGTAGGGAATGGGCTAGATGGGGGATGGGCATTACAGAGGGCAGTCGTCGGGATGAACACTGGGTGTTACCTGTAAGTGTTGAGTCACGGGGCTTTGCTCCTGAAATCAACACTACATTGTATGTTAACTAACTTGAATTTAAGTAAATAAAAAATTGGGGTACCTGGGTGTCTAGGTTGAGTGTCTGACTCTTGATTTCAGTTCAGGTTATGATCTCACGGTTCATGAGTTCAAGCCCCACATCAGGCTCACTGCTGTCAGCACAGAGCCTGCTTCAGATCCTCTGTGCCCCTTTCTCTTCCCCTCCCCTGCTGTGCGCTCTTAAAAATAAACATTGAAAAATAAGTAATATATAAAAAAAAATAGTTAATCATTTTAATACAAATTCTTTTTTTTATTATAATGCAATGAGATTTTAGTTATAGAATTACTCATTTTTGTATTTCCTTTTGCTATGTTGAAAACAAACTTTCTTTTGAGTTAAATGTATTTATATTAAAACAGGTATATGTTTTTATTTCTTTATTATTTATTTTAAAAGTTTATGTTGAGAGAGAGACCATGCCAGTGGGGAAGGGGGAGAGAAAAAGTGAGAGAGACAGAACCCCAAGCAGGCTCTGTGCTTTCAACACAGAGCCCGGCCTAGGGCTCAAACTCATGAACTGCAAGATATGACCAGAGCTGAAGTCAAGAGTTGGAGGGTCAGCCGGGTCACCCAGGCCCCCCTTATATGGGCGTGTATTTTTCAAGTGAAAAGTCCCACCTAATCTACCGCTTGCCTTCTCTTCTTTCCCCTCAGTTGTGGGGAGATCCACTGAGAATTTAGAGTATTTAACTACATGTATAAAAAATGCATACATAAACATTTATACGTGCATCCATGGAAATACATAGGTTTTGTTTTTTAATGGATGCACGTAAACTTTTTTAGTTAACATTATATTAGACAACAATTTTCCATGTTTGTACATAGCAATAGATTTTTTAAAACATACAATTTTCTATACAAAATATCAAGTAATTTATCTCCTATTAGCGAATTTGAAATTTTCCATTTCTTTTTCTTTCCAATCCAGAAATAATACAACACTCAAAGTCTCTGTGTATATTACTTCTTACAGATGTTTATGTTTTAGGTTTAAGTGCCACAAGTGGACTTTTGAGTTTAGGGGGCTTGTATACTTCAATTTATAATAAATCCTGTCATGGTACTTTCCAGAAAGAGTGTGCTAAATTCTCTTCTTTCTAGCAGTGTAAAACACTTGTTTCCTATAACTGTTACTCATACTATGAGTTATCAGTCTTTTTAATGTTTCCTACTTTGTTGGTGAAAAAAGAAATTTCACTTGAATTTCCTTGGTTTTTAGTGAACTTGACCTTTTTTCAACAGAACTTAGAGGCAACAACTAAACTGACCTTTATTTAAATGTCACGTTTATTCTTTTTTGGCTGCCTATCCAGGCTGTTGCTCATGGTTCCCACTGACAATGTGAACATTGAACACACAGGGTCACTAGGTGTCACTAGAGTCCCATTTTGTTGGGCTGTTTCTGGCATATTTTTTCCTAAGAGCAGACTCAACTGTGTAACAGCCTCTGATAAAATTCTGATGGTTCCTTTGGATACTAGACGCTTTTCTATTGAAGAAAGAAGAGATAAAGACAAAAGCCATACAGGTCAACTTGGCTGTCACCTCTCAGTTCTGTTGAGGAAGGTTGATCTGACAGATGAGTTGGATATACAGTTCACAGGCGTTTGTTTTGCCTACTTGAGGGTAGGTCATGCCCAGATACCCCTGCATTTCGTGTCTCCTACAGACAAGCCAATGACCCCAGCGCCGCCAATCACATTAGCAAGTTGACACTAACCCCCCACCCTTGGACTCTGAGTCCATCCAGGTCTCCCCAGCAGTTGAAGTTGCGCACTTTACAGTGGATGGCTCCCAGCTCCCTGCATCCCGTCAATGTGCCTCCTCGGCGTCTTCCTCACTCTAGCCAGGCCTTGGTCTTCCTTTGGCTTTCATGCTTTTGGTACTGGGAAGATTGTAAGTCATGGTGTGCGGCGTCTCAGTCTGGGATTACCTGAGGTTTCCTGCTGAGGTCATCTACATTCTGCGTCTTTTGCAGGAATACCCTCGAAGCGATGGTGTGTCCTCCTCGGGGTACACGCACCGTGTGCCGGAGGTGCTCACAGGGGTGCCTGCCAGGCCTCTGCACTGAAGTCACCTCGCACCCCTCCTTGCATTTAGTGTGGCTTTTGAGGGGAGGCACTTTCACCCATGTCAGTAACTGTCCCTCATCGCACTCTGTGTCTGTGTCTCCCTACTTTACTCACTGGGTTGTGACCCTTTACTATCCTTGTTTAAACCTTTGAAGGTTTCAGTTGTCTTTGGTTGGGCAGGTAGCCCGTCCAACTTGACTTCCGTGGTGTTCTGCCTGTTCCCCATCATTCTGTAAACACTCCTCTTCCTTCGGGCACAGCAGTTTAATCCAAGACCTGCCTATACTCTCTGTTTCCCAGCTCTGGATCCAGCCATCTTTAGGGATCCCTGGTCCTGGCAGTGGAAATGGGGTTGTGAACCCACAATCCGGTGACATTTGGTGT
>PISW01003763.1:54244-193021 GCA_004023785.1 Mungos mungo
CTTTTGAGACAGAGTGAGACAGAGCATGAGTGGAGCAGGGGCAGAGAGAGAGGGGGCGGGGGGGGGGGCTTCAGGCTCCAGGCTCTGAGCTGCCAGCACAGAACCCGATGCAGGGCTCAAGCCCCTGGACCGCAAGATCATGACCTAAGCCAACCTCGGATACTTAGCCCCTGTGGCTGGCTTTCCAGATTGGGAGAAAGACACTTCCTGCTGTCCTTACAGGGCAGTTAGTCAAATAGGTAGATGACTCGTCTCTTCTCCAGGGCTCTGCCTTTCCCTGCACAGACCCCCTCGTCTGCTCAGGCGTGGATCCCCCTTTGCACTGGGCCTCTTCTCTGTACAGATGGCCCTTTTGCCCCACATCGCCCCCACACGTGGGAGCCCTCTACACCTATTCCTTTCTGACACCCCTCACTGTGCCTTGCCCCCTTCCCCTGTGGATACTTCCCTCTCCCCACTTGGGCTCCAGCACCCCATACTGGGCCCCTCGTGAATGCCTCCTTCTCAGGCTCTGGGAAGCCCTCCAATGCATAAGTCCCCCCCACCCCTGTCAGTCCACACAAACCTTGCCCCACCCGTGTGGCTCAGGGACAGAGTTGTCAGGTGGGAGGGAAGGCAGGAAGGGCAGATTTCTTCTCGACTCACTGAGGGCACATGCGGAGGTATTGCCGGAGCGGTGGAAACACACTACCTCTTGGTCACTCCACCTCAGGGAGGTCCTCCAAGTTGTCTTGTTCTGTTTGTTGAAAGCGATTCTTCCCCCACAGAAGGTCAGATACTTTTGCATGGCCCTAGCCCTTGAAGAGGTTGGGAAGGCCCCGCGGATCTGGGGGGCTTCTTAGGTAAGGCACAGGGTGCGACAGGTTTCTGTAATGAATGAATCCAAATGGCATCTACTTCTCAAGGGTGCTTTTCCTGTCTGCTCTTGACCCGTCACATGGACGGGCATTGAAACTGCCAAGCAGTTTTGTGATTTAAAATATCTGGGGGAAAGGCCATTTCAGCCTCAGACACCCCCTTTGTTCGCCGTCCTGGTCTCCTGTCTGGGTCCGTGCGGCATTTGCAGCCGTTGGGAGAGGGAGGGGCGGAGCGTCCTTCGCCCACGCTGCGGTCCCGCTGCCACTCGAACAGCGTGGCTGTGAACTGTGCAGGCCCCCGTACGCGTGGGGTTTTCCTCGTAAGTACAGTGCAGTGTTGTATTTTCCTACGGTTTTCTTAAGTTTTCTTTTTCTCCAGTGTACTTTATATATAACGTACGAAATGTGTGTTATTGACTCTGTGTTATTAGTCAGCAGCTGTTAGTAGTTGTTAGTAGTTAAGCATCGGAGAGTCAGAAGTTATCTGTGGATTTGACTGTGTGTGGGGTGGGGTCAGCACCCCGAACCTTTTTGTTCGAGGCTCGGCTGTGTGTCTGAACTTCAGCACCGGCCAGGCTGCTGTGTTTCAGGCCTTACGTCAGCTGGCAGGAGTGTCCTGGTAGACCGAAGCGTGTGCGTTAGGATTTGGTAAATCATGAAGGAGGCCGTTCACACCAGTGCTGTAAACCGGGTCTGTTTCTGTCGTCGCAGGGGTTTGTGTTCCCCTGGCACGTAACCCGATAGGACTCAGGATGGAGCTGGTCAGCCTTCTGACGGGGATCCCGAGCACCCCGTGGTGGGGCCTGCACTTCTGGGGCTCAGCGGGGGCGAGGAGGGCGTGGCGCAGGAGCCCCCAGTCCGGCTGAAGGGAGGTGGTGAGCGGGGAGGTTACCGCCGGTTGGGTGCTGTTGGGAACGTCTTCACAATCCCCCACGCGGCACCTGCACCCTCTCATCGAGATGGCGAGCAGGGGGCCCTAACCATGTGGGTAGGGTGCAGGCCCCGCGGCCCTGGAGCCTCAGGCCTGGGCAGAGGGGTGTGGGGGCGGATGGGCGCTGGTGGCCCCAGTGATTAGCGGCTACAGGCCCGGCACTCGCAGGGTCGTGTGCTCCTTTGTCAGGTGCTGCGGCGTCCTCCACGCACCTTCCCTCGCACGCCTCACCCCACTTCTCCCCTCCCCGACGGTCCCGTGCCCTGCTCCGTCCGAACCGCCGAGGGAGAGGTGGTGTTGGGAAAGGCCCAGGCCGGGCGGCGGGCAGCGCGGGTCCTGGCCTGCTTTCCTCCTGTGACACGCGAACCTGACCCGTGAGCACGGTAGGCGCCTGCCCTCGCCCCCACCAAACAGGGAGCAGGTGCTGTCCCCTCAGGTCCCTGGTCCCCTGGCGCTCCGCTGTGTCCTGGGAGAGGCTGGCGTTCCTGACTTGGACTCTGGCGGGATTGGTGCTTGCGGCTGGAGCCCTCACGCAGCTGCCATGCGGTTTCATCTCCCCGCAGCGCCACATCCCAGGTGGTAGATTAACACCCTTCCGCCGGCTGGGTTTCGGAGATGGGGTGGTGAGTAGGGTGGGGGCAGCATAGGCAGTAAAGTTGGTCCAGTGCAGCAGAGGGTGGTCCTGAGGGAGGGAGGGACGGGGTCCCCGGGCCGGCTTGCAGGGGGAGTGCCGCCATAGCTGAGCTCTCGGGGCCCAGGCAGGGCTGCCCGACCGAAGGATGGCACCGGCCCCTGTGTCCCCTGTTGGCTCTTAAGTAGCAGCAAGAAGAAAACAAAGAGCAAACGGGTTGGTTCTGCTCTTAGGGCGTCTCTGAGACGCTTTCCCGCTTGACCGCTAGGTGGGGGGAGCGCCTCACGGCACATCTCTGCAGAGCCGCTCTCCGCCCGGAGCTGTTGTGTTTGCTCACTTCATTTTGATTGAGTGCCTGATAAGCACGGGCTTTTATGAAGTGACTTCAGTATTTTACTCAGCATGTGAACACGCAAGTGCAAGTCGTTTGCATGCACAGAATGACATCACCAGTATGCGGACCACCTGTTTCTTCCTTGAGAAAGGTCACGTACACACCCAGGCAGTTCAGGACATGTGTCTCTGCCTCTGTCCCCTTCTGTGATAGTTAAGTTGTAGGACGCTGACTCCCAGTAGGGACAGAACATGGCCTCCACAGCGACGGCCCCTGAGTCAGGCACATGCTTCACCCAGATGAATGAAGCCTTTCCACACAAACTACTAACTAGTAGAGGATACTTACTAGTTTTGTAAACTTGGGCAAAAGATCTCCGGTGAGCCTCTGTTCCCTCAGTTGTGCCCTGGGAGAAAGTGATCGGACAGACTTGTGCACCAGGATTGGTGAGGGGGCCGCATAAGCGGGCTTTACCTACATCTAGGGTATGTGATGGTGATGGTGCGGTTACTCGATGCTTCTACAGCTGTCCCGGCAGGGGGCTTCCGGCCACCGCCTTAGGCGGTTTTGTTGCTTACAGCAGTGGGAAATAGGTGACCCTTCACTCGAGTAAGAAGAGGCCAGGAAGCCCTGCTCAGGGTACAAATGGTCGTGAAAGGACATTTTTAAAAAAGGCATTCCTAAGAAATTGTTCTTCTTGTTCTCTTCACCCTTGCTGCCTGTTTCTCATTCTTCATGACATCTGTTATTCTGCCTCATTCACTGGAGGCTTTCTACAGCCTTTCTGTGGATGTTAGTTTGCTATTTAAAAAATCAGTCTTATAAAAATGTAATTTACATAAAATAAAGTGCACCCATTTGAAGTGTTCAGCTCACGGAGTTTGACAAATGTACGCACCCATGTTAGCATCACGACCCCAGTCAGCATATTGGGAACATTTTCATCACCCCAGAAAGTTTCCCTGTGTCCTTCTCCTGCCACCTCCCTGCCCCAAGCCCCCTGTGCCCTCTACACTGGTGCACCGTGGCCAACCTCACCCCCCACCCCTGGCACTTACAGCAGTTTCACCGCTTCTAGGGTCTCCTGTAAAGGAAATCATCCAGTGTATGTTCTTTTGCACCTGGCTTCGTTTGTTCGGCGTGATGTGCCTGAAGTTTATCCTTATCGCTGTGTCCACAGATGTTTTGACTTTTTTATAGCTGAATAGTATTCTATTCAGTACTGTATGTATTGTCTGGGTAGTTTTCTGTCTTTGGTTATTACAAGTAAAGCTGCTATGAATAGTCATGTTTGTGACCTTGTCCTTACATATTTTTATCACTCTTGGGCCATTATCTGAACTGTTTCCCAGGGTGCTTGTGTCGTGTTACATTCCTACTAGCAGTGCATGAGTATTCCATTGGCTCTACATTTTTACCAACATTTGGGATTTACCAGTCTTTACATTTAGCCATTCTAGTGGATATGTGATGGTATCTCATGTGTTTGTTTGTTTATTTATTTCGGTAGCGTTTTATTGGGATAGAATTCACCCATCAAAAGTGTCCAATTTAAGTTTTTCTGTTTTTTGTTTTTAAGTATACTCTGCATAGACCCAGCATGGGGCTCGAACTCACAACTTCAAGATCTAGAGTCATGGGCTCTACCAACTAAGCCAGCCTGGTGTAATAGAGCATTTTTTAATATATTCACAGAGTTTTGCAGCCAACACCATCAATTTAAAACATTTTCATCACCTGAGAACACAGCCTTGTATTCTTTACGTCACCGTTTGTTTCCCCCAAGTCACAGCAACTACTAATCTACTTTCTGTGACTGTGGGGCTGCCTCTTCTGAACATGCCATGTAAATGGAGTCCTACAATATGTGGTCTTTGTGCCTGGCTTCCTTCTCTTAACGTAATTTTCAAGATTTATCCATGTTGTTGCATGTATCAGAACTTCTTATTAACAAATAGTATTCCATTGTATGGGTATATCACATTTATTCATATTGTTATGATTTGTAAGTATTTTCTCCCATTCTGTGGGTTGTTTTTATACGTCCTTTATGGTTTCCTTTGAAGCAACAGGTTCTAATTTTTATGAGTTCTACTTTATATTTTTGTTTGTTTCTTGTGCTTTTGATGTCATATAAGAAATTGCCAAATCCAAGCTCAAGAAGATTTACTCATGTATTATCTTCTGAGAATTTTACAGTTTTAACTTTTACGCTTGGGTCTTTGATCCATTTTGAGCTGGTTTCTGTGGGTGGTGTGAGGTGGGGGTCCGATCTCATCCTTTTTTGTGTGGTTACTTTGTCCCAGCACTGTTTGTTGGAAAGAGGACTCTTTCCCTTTGACTTATGTTGTCCTTCTTGTCAAAACTCAGTTAACCATAGGGGCGCCTGGGTGGCTCAGTCGGTTAAGCGTCCGGCTTCAGCTCAGGTCATGATCTCACGGTTTGTGGGTTTGAGCCCTGCATTGGGCTTTGTGCTGACAGCTTAGGGCCTGGAGCCTACTTCGGATTCTGTGTCTCCCTCTCTCTCTGCCCCTCCCCTGCTCATGCTCTGTTTTTGTCTCAATAATAAACATTAAAAAAAATTTTTTTAAACCCAAAAAACCTCAGTTAACCATACATTTGAGGATCCCTATGGTTTTAGCATGTATTTTCCTCATGAGTAGTATTAATTGTAAGACCACATGCTTGGTGATTGATTTAAATCTTTTGCCCATTTTCACAAATTGGGTTTTTGTCTTAAAATTGAGTTGCAGGTAATTTTTGTACAATGTTCATAACAATTTTTTTGTCAGATGCACATACTGTAAATACATGATCTTGGTCTGTGACTTACTCTTTATTTTCTCTTTTGCATCTTTCAAAGCACATCAGTTTTTTATTTTGTTGAAGTACAGCTTTTTATTTTCTTTTATGTTTCTTTTGTTTTTGATATTCCCTCTGAATGTCTTTGCTTACGTCTAAATCATGAATGTTTTTCTTCTAAGAGTTTATAGTTTAGGCCTTTATATTTAGGTCTGTAATCTGGAGCACGCACGTGTGAATGTGTGGTGTCAGATAAGGCGGTCCAAGTATTTCACGAGAGTGCTTCTTCCCACAGTGATGACATTGACTCCTTCAGAGAGTGTCTCTTGAGTGCTTACTCTCTGCCGGGCGTTGGGGTTGTGTTGTCACTAGACGGGCATCTTCACTCCTGCCACGGAAGAGACCGGCGTTGTGAGTGCGGGGCGTCCCAGGAGGGGCCTCGCGGCAGAGCCCATTTGCAGTTGGTCACCCTCCTTAGTGGCTGGGGACGCCTCTTGGAGTTGGTGACCTTTGGGCTGAAGCGGAGAAGACAGGGAAGAGCTAGATGCTTGGAGACTTGGGGGGCCGGCTTTCTGAGGGACAGACGGTGGTGGCCTGAGTGGAGTAACGCAGTGTGTGTGAGGATCTCAGCATCAGCGGTTGGGACCCACGAGGAGAGGGGCTCAGGCGGGATGCGCTCCTGTGGGGATTTGGGCTTTACCCGGTCTCTGTCCTTACCCTCATCACGCCCTCCGCGGCACACGTCCTGCGGGGGGATTCTGCAGGTGGAGCTCGGCGCCTGGGTTCAAAACGGTCCAGAGGCAGCCGCGCTTGCCTCTCTCCGTTCTGTCTCGCTCTGGGTGCCGTTCCCTCCCCTGTCGTGCCAGCCAGATGTGTTTGGGTCCGAATGCCCAGTTTCCTGTTCCCATCCTGTCTGGGGAGAGAGCCCCTCAACACAGGAAGGAGAGAGGCCAGCTGTTACTCCCAGGCTTGTGGTGAGGCAGTGGTTCCTTTGCACCCCTCCCCCCGTCCTGGCCCCGGGGCTAGTGCCTCCCCGCCCACCCCCTCCCCACCCCCCACCCATCTTGCACAGCTGTCTGGACCTCCACGTTCCCAGTGCCCCCACTGCTGCTGTGACGCTCAGGTTTTGACACTGTCTAGACTTTCTAGTGTGGAAGTGTGGATTTAGCTTTCTGTGTGGCCGCCTTCAGGGGACCCCACTCCACGTATCTGCACCCACCCTTTGCAGAGGCACACACTGCTGCCTCTCTCCTGATTCTGTAAAGTCAGTCAATAAATTAGCAGTTTTACTTTACATAATTACAACTGTGAAAGGTGCTTTTAGCTGAATCTGAAAATATGCACAAACACATTTCCTTTTGTGTGAAACTTTGTACTCACCTGAACTCAGCCTGGTGTCCGTGAGGTCAGTGCATCGCTGGTCCAGGTCATCTGACAACTGAACCCGTCACCTGCCCTGGTGGCCCCGACCGGGCACTGTCAGCCCTACCCCGCCTCCGAGTCCCTGAGGCGTGAGGAGAGGTCCCTGATGGTGACCTCTCATTCAGCTTCCAGTTGGGCTTTTCCTTCTCTGTTTTGGCTTTTCAGTTCCCCAGATGTCTCTTATCTCTTTATTTCTGTTGGTGTGTGTCACTTTGCTTTCCTCTACTGTCGTTTGATTGAGGTTTTGGGGGCAGGGGAGAAAATGTATGTGCTCAGTCCATCAGTTTAAACAGAGCTCAGGACATTCCGTTTTCGTTCCTCAGTGCTGCTCGCTCAGATCCCCGCCAGTCCCGCAGTGTCAGTGGGACCCGCAGCGACTCCTGCCCCCGCCACCCACACTGGTCCCCTTGCCCTCCATGTCCCCGTCCTGGAACTCACCCTGCAGAGTCGCCTGTCCCCCACTAACACCCTGGGGCCCGCTGGATGAGGGCCGTCCGAACTCACGAGCTTGGCAAATACAGCCATTGGGGTGAGCTGTGTGACCTCCTTGTCACTGGTAGCGGGACTGCAGTCACACCCAGTGGTGTGTGTTTTCCCGGAATTGTCACATTGCCGTCCGCTTGGCCGCCCTTCCGTCCATGCTGTCCTGCCAGGTGCAGGCCTCAGAAGTCCCGCCCCCCCCCCCCCCCCCCCCCCCCCCCCCCCCCCCCCCCCCCCCCCCCCCCCCCCCCCCCCCCCCCCCCCCCCCCCCCCCCCCCCCCCCCCCCCCCCCCCCCCCCCCCCCCCCCCCCCCCCCGCAAGCTTCTCCTGACTCCTGTGGTAGCCCCGTGTCGTGGGCACCTTGTCCTCCTGCCCTGAGCACTGTTACTGTGCTGCACTCTTCCTGGGATTTTCATTTTTGCATTTTTTGCAAGCCTCTTTCATGCTGGCTTACTATAAAGAGTTGCACTCGGAATGTGCCTCTGCTTTTACTGTATTTGGATCACACGTGTCATGTGGCTTCAACCTCATTGTGTGCTCCAGAGAGTGAGCAGTGAGCACGGCCAGCCAGGTCTTGTACTCAAAGCAGTTTCACCCCACGTGCCTTCGGAAGTGTCTTGGGGACCCCAGAAGTCTTCTGGCCACACTTTGGGATTCTTCAAGTCTAGTGATAAACACTATTCTCACTTTGGTGTGTAATCCTCTGGACAGCTGAAGTGAGAACTGCTCTACCTTATGAGTGCAGTACACAGTCCCGTGTCCCCCGCTCTGCCGTGTGAGTGCGGTACACAGTCCCGTGTCCCCCGCTCTGCCGTGTGAGTGCGGTACACAGTCCCGTGTCCCCCGCTCTGCCGTGTGAGTGCGGTACACAGTCCCCTGTCCCCCGCTCTGCCGTATGAGTGCGGTACACAGTCCCCTGTCCCCCGCTCTGCCGTGTGAGTGCGGTACACAGTCCCGTGTCCCCCGCTCTGCCGTGTGAGTGCGGTACACAGTCCCCTGTCACCCGCTCTACTGTATGTGTAGTACACAGTCCTGTGTCCCCCTGCTGGAGTTTCATTTTACTCTTAATCTATTTGAGAGAGCTCTGTTCATGACTGTGGATATACTTGCCCTATTTTTTTGCATTGTATTTGAATTATGTTTTCATTTATCATTTGCATCTAAATGTTGAACAGTGACAGTCTTACAAAATATAGTTGGAGTTGTTAAGGGGCCGTACTTTAAACAGGCTGAAACAACAGGGAGATTAGTCTGTTAACATAGGAGTGATCGAAGGCTTTTGATGGGGATGTGGAGATATGAGCAAAATGTTATGTGCTTCATCTTTCAGTATTAATGATATAAATGAATGGGAAGGGTAGAAACTATAGGTAAGGAGATCATTTAGAAAATTATTGTAAATGTTTCAATTTGAGCCTCTGAATGTCTAGACGGAGGTGATGGCCGGGCATCCCCAAGGCCCGTGAAGGGCTGCATAGCGGAACCCCTTGGGGCGGGGGGGGGGGACTGCACACAGTGTGGGGGGTGGGGCACGGCCTGCAGTAGCTCTCATCGGACACAAGACACAGAATCCAGTTTGGGGGGCCAGATAAACTTTTGAGACTAATTTCTTTAGGAACCTTCTAGCTCTATTCATTTTTTGTCCTGTTTACGCTCATATCATTCCTTTAACAACATGTGTGCACACTGTGTGCCCTGCACCGATCACTTTGAAGAGTGCTACCACACTGAAGTTACTGCAGAAAACTGCTTCCTTTACCCGCCGCCTCTCCTCTTACATCTCAGCGCTGTGTAGAGACTACTTCAACCAGCTGAATTCATACTGCCCTTTGTTTTTGTTTATAAATGTACTTTATTTATTTTTAAGTGTTTGTTTATTTTTGAGAGAGAGACAGATCATGAGTGGGGGAGGGGCAGAGAGAGGGAGACACAGAATCCGAAGCAGCTCCAGGCTCTGAGCTGTCAGCACAGAGCCCCAGGCGGGGCTCGAACCCATGAACTCTGAGATATGACCTGAGCTGAAGTTGGACGCTTAACCACTTGAGCCATCCAGGCACCCTTAGGTGTATTTACTTTAAAAGACATGTCTATTAAAATGGCCTGTGCGTTTTTAAATTGCTGACTGACATGTGTGCAGGTTTAATGCTGTGTGACTCTAACAGAAACAGATGCTCATTATACTCTATCAATTTAATGACACAGATGCAGGACAGCTGGAGCACACGTCGATGAGTCGCTGTTTCCCGCAGCCAACACCAGGGAACGCTTACCAAGCCTCATTAAAAAAAGAGTGAGTATATGATTTCAGTACGGACAGTGACAACTATGAATTTATTCTTCTTTATTCTTAGAAAATGAAACTATTTAGAATATTTTCAAGAGTTGTCGTATTACTGCTGCTGTTGATACTGTTCATGTGGCATGTTTAAGAAAGTTACAGAAATTATTTTATCCTTTAAATTTGTGAGAAATGGAAGAGAGATGTTTGCCCAACAGATAACTAAAAGTTGCCAAGAGAGCAGCCAATGTCCAGATGCTCTGGGAACTACTTCAGAAATCAGTTTGTTACGTCTGCAGCGGAATACCTTTGTTCTGCGGCTGAGTTGGAGAATCTCAACAGTCTGGAGCAGAAATATCCAAGTTATTTAACAAATAAGTTGTTTATTATTGGAAGTCTGCTGTGCAGACATAAAGACACGTTGAGGTATAATCCGTATTTGAACTACATCGTTTTCACTCATTTATTATTTATTTAAAAGCTTTCATTTTGATTTCTTTATGTGAGGGTAAGCTGCCTTACTAGGCAATGTCAGAGTCCCTCTGTGCATGAGAATGCCCGTTGGAGAAGAGCTGTGCGGACTCTCTTTTAACTGAATTAGACAGACTAGAACCAGACATTTCCTCTAGATTAAAGAAGACATTCCCGTGGGTGTCTCAGATTTTCTGTAAATACTAAGTCTTAGATCTCCATCCCGTCCACGTCAGACCAGCCGGGACTTGTGGAGCCCTGACAGGGGCCCGTAACTGCCCAGTCTCTGCCCAGGTCGCACTCTGTACGGGCGAGATAG
This sequence comes from Mungos mungo, assembly GCA_004023785.1. NCBI lineage: Eukaryota > Metazoa > Chordata > Mammalia > Carnivora > Herpestidae > Mungos > Mungos mungo. The sequence continues at coordinate 64,770 of PISW01003763.1, forward strand.
AGCGTGCAAGTCTCCTGACTCCTTGTGGTGCACTTAGCAACAGCTGTGTCTGCTGGCTGTTTTGTTGTTGGTGTTTAATTTTTTTTTAATGTTTTTATTTATTTTTGAGAGAGAGGATGTGAGTGAGGGAAGGGCAGGTAGAGAGACGGAGACACAGATTCCGAAGCAGGCTCCAGGCTCTGAGCTGTCAGAGAGAGCCTGATGCAGGGGCTCGAACTCACAAATTGTGAGATCATGACCTGAGCCAAAGTTGGACACTTAACCAGCTGAGCCACCCAGGCGCCCTGCTGTGTCTGCTGTTTTAAAAATAAAGTATGTATTTTAAAAACACATTAATAAGATATTTTCATTATAAAACATTGAGTATATGGAGATAAAGCAAATACCTCTTTAATGTCCCTTACTCAATTTTTGGTTTGACTTGGGTTTGACTTGTGAATTGGATGGTCTTCAGTACACACACACACACCCATGTTTTGTACGAATGAGGCTCTCCTATGTCACACGCATGTCTGGGGGATTGCTGTTTTCTTCACTTAATGGTGTGTTTTTGACCATGTCATGACAGCATACGTCAGCCGTTTTCACTTATTCTGTGTCGTGAACATGTCTTTCTTGGATTCATGCACCCATAAATCGTAGGTTTTTACTGAGCACGTTGTTTGTGTGACACGTTTGAGTTATTGCTCCAGGTGGAAGATCTGGAGATGAAATTACTGGGTTGAAACGTGCGTGCTCTCTGATGTGAACAGTCCCACCAGCGGTGTAGAGGGTGCCTCTCTCTTCACAGTGACCAGTCCTGCATGTCACTAATCTTCGTCATTTTCCTAGTATGAGGCCTAAGTCATGACTGCTTATATGCATTATTTAGATGTTTACCGTTGCCCGAAAACATTCCCCTTCCCTTTTCTAGTGCACTTGCACAGTGAACACCACTGCAGACCGTATTATTTTGGGCTTTTTGAGGAGGTCCATGGTTTCCCCTCTGTCTCTCTTTCTGCCACAAGCCTGACCCTCTTCCCTGCTGTTGTGCAAATGTTCCAGCATATTTGTGATTCAGAGCCGTTACATTCTCTGTTCCCTCTGTCTGCAACATGCTTCCCCCAGACTCCACGATGTGACCGTTTTTCTGACTTTGGTAGGGCTTTGTGCCCAGGCTCCTTTCTTGGTGAGGCCTCTGAGCGCCCTGCGTGCCGTGGCCCAGCCTCATGTGTGCAGCCGCCCCGGCTCCCTTGCCTACTGATTTCCTTTCGTCTGTAGTGCCTCCTCCTTCCCGAGGTGCTGGACCAACAGTAGCCGTCAGGCGGGGGTCAGTTGCCTGCAAAGACCCACGGGACTCTGCGTGACTGAACCTGAGAAGGGAGGCTGGGGGACCTCTTTCGGTTGGCGGTCATGTGCCCTTGTCGTGTGTGCCCTCCCACTGGCGACAAGCAGCTGAGGAGCTTTGAGGACACAAAGGCCCCCAGATGCGCTGGACCCCAGTCACAAAGCCTCACCGTCCACTAGCGCGTTGCACGCTGTGCATGTACTTTGGGACCACAGTTGAGGCCAGCCCAGACCTACTGGAATTAATCCTCCTGGCACACCTACACTTTGTCTTACTTATTAATTGTGTTTATTTTCACACATATAACTTATTTTACTTATTAATTATGGTTTCATTTCCATCATTCATTAATAGACCAAAGCTCCGGACAGTAAGAATCTTTTTCTATTTCGAGACCGTGCCTGACACAGCATTTTTGTTAAATGATGAGGGAGAGCAAGGTGCTCAGTCACGAACACAGTGTAGGTGTGTGGAAGCTCCCCCAGACTGTTGGGCGTCACCCTGTTGTCACACCTCGTGTGTATGTTTAGGGTCTTTGGGGGTCACCGGCTGAATAGAGTTAGTGTGATTTAAAGACAATAGGGCAAGATTAAATAGTGGTTTCTTTCTTCAGTAGTTAAAAAATTGCTCTTATATTTTGTCACTATGCCATAATTTTGGTGGGGGGAGGGGGAGAGATAACAAAGAATAACAAAAATAAGAAAAAGACTAATTTGGTTTAAGAACTTTCATGGAAACTAAGAATGCTGGGAGAATTTCAGGAGAAAATGTCTGAGAAAACATGGCTACTTAGTGTACAGCCTTGTATTTATTCTTAAAATTGTGCTGATATTGTTGGCAGAAGCACTGGAAGAAATAACTTGCTGTTTCACAGGCAGGGCAAGAATTACATCTTTAAGAAGGTTTTGTTTGCAGTGTTATAAAAGATACTAGCAATGCACTCGAAAGAGTTGTTTTCTTACAAAGTTGCAATACAGTATTCATTTTTATGTCCTTTTTACACAGCGTAAGTGTATGCAGCCCAAAGATTTTATTCCTAAGATGCCAGAACATGATAAAAGACTTCAGAAGAAATTTCAGAAAATGGCTACAGAGCTCCAGAGGCAGAAAACAACGCTGGGTGAGTGCACACACAGCACGGCCCTGGGCGCGTGCCCCCCTGGATGAGCACCGGGCAGGGGGCCTGCAGCGCTGGCCTGCAGAAGCTGGGCCGTGGCTGCGGCAGGGCCGTGGCTTTGAGCTTGTCAGCCACGAAGCCTTGGTCGCTCACCAAACTGATGGAACTTTTTATTTTCAGGAATCATTATGGAAAACAGATTTTGACTAAGAAGCCCTATTGGAATAAATCCCTGTTTATTTCTTTGTTAGTTTATATCTAACTTTGTATTTTTACCTAATAAATACTTGGCCTTTTTGTTTTGTTACTCAGAATGGGCAAATGTTAGATGATACATTATTATTATTATTCTTAATGTTTATTTTTGAGAGAGAGAAAGAGAGCTGGACAGGGGCAAAGAGAGAGGGAGACACAGAATCAGAAGCAGGCTCCAGGCTCTGAGCTGTCAGCACAGAGCCTGACGTGGGGCTCAGGCTCACAAACTGTGAGATCATGACCTGAGCCGAAGTCAGATGCAAACAACTGAGCCACTCAGGCACCCCAATTTTTTTTTAATTTTACCTTAAATATATATAATTTTTATTTGTCAATTATTCCTCAGTAAAGCTAAAAAGAAGAAACACATTTCTTTGTCTTTGGGTTTTCATAATACCTGTTTGCAAATTAGCCCACAGTTGTATTTTTTTTTACAGATATATTTTCTTTTAACCTGTGTTTTGTTTGCCTTTTTGCCTTCAACTGTTTGAATTTTATGTTCATGGGCCAGTTTTCTTTTTAAATGTCCTACTTTGAGTTCACAGAGGTGCTTGACTTGTTGTTTTTCCCCTCTGTGCATCAGTTTGTATATTGTCTGTTGACTTTTTTTTTTTGGTTCACTAATACATTCTTCTGCTGTCTGTAATCTGTTCTAAAATCCATCTTTTGCGTTCATAATTTTGGTTATTTTACTTTGCAGTTCTAGGGTTTCCCATTTTTTTAAATAGATTCTGCTGTTCTGATTAAATCACTCAACATTTTTTCATTGCTTCATATCTGCATTATCTAGAATGCCTCTGTTCTGTTGTTCTGTATGTCTTTTTCCTCCTGCTTTTTGTCGTATAGCCCTGTCTCGGTAGGAATGATGGCTTTTGTAATTGAAGGCAAGTCACTAGTCATAAAGTACGTCTGAAGCTCTAGGCAGTATTATGCGCGTAGACACAAAGTTCCCAATTTCCCCTGCTGACCAAGTCCACGGAGGAGGCTTTATCTGGACTGATCTGATGAGGAACTTCTCAGATTTCGGTAAGGCATGGTCGACTTCTGATTCGACAGCAATACCAGGATGGTGGCCATCTAGACCTTTCCTCTCAGAGCCTGGAATAATAAGAAGGACCCCTTCCCCTGGCTGGTCCTGAACATCCATTTTCATCTCTCAGTGAAAATAAACACAGAGAACTTTACACCACACAACCACACAAACCGCTTAGCTTTTAGGATCCTGCCTCTTGTAGCTTCGGAATTTGGCAACTTTCTTGAGGGTAAAATCACGTGCATGCAAGGACTGGATTTCTGCCGGCCCTGTTCAGGGGGGTTTGGTGCCGCGATGCTTTTGGTTTTCTCTTGAGGTTGTTGATACTGACAAACTCTGGGTTGTGACTTCTCTCTGCTTGTACCTCTGCTTCTCCGCGGCTACTCTCAGTGGAGTCAAAGACCAGCCCTTCAGCCTCTTGCCCCAGGCCCTTTAGTGGTAAATCCTCCTGGGGATAAACCCCCTCTGCTCATTAGCTCACCTCTGAGCATTCTTCCTCTCCAGAATCTCTTCCGTGGTTCCCTGATGCTTCTACAGCTTGTGTGTTTCTTTTTTCTTTGTGTAGACATGAGTTGGCTTCCAGATACTCTATTCCTGTCTTGAATTACTTGTAAAACATTGCAGCACTGGAACAGTGGCACAATCAGTCAGTTTTGTTTATGGTTGCATCTTGCACAAGGCTTTTTGAAGATCAGTTACCTACATTTTTCAGTTCTAGGTAGCAACCGGCTGCTTTTGTAGAATCAAAAAATAGAGAAAATTTTCTTCTTATGTATTTGAATCATAGAATCTTTTCTGGGGCATAACATACTAGTTTTTGGTGTAGAGTATAGTGATTCGATGTGTATACTATAAAATTATCACAAGTCCACTGAACATCTATGTAAACACGTAACCATGTAACTATTATGTATGGTTACATAGTTATAAAAATTTTTTTCTCATGATAGAACTTTCAAGACCCAGTTTCCCAGGTACTTCAAAAAATGTCGTCCAGTATTAACTGCCGTCCCCGTGCTGTAAATTACACCCCCATGCCTCGCTCAGTTTACAACTGGGGGTTTGTACTTTTGACCCCTTACCCATTTTGCTCATCCCCCGATTCTGGGCCTCAGACAACCACCAGTCTGTTTTCTGTATCCATGAGGTTGGTGGTTCTGTTTTTGTTTCCTGATTTTGTTTATAGATTCCACATATAAGTGATATCATATAGTATCATCATCTTTTTCATTAAATAACTTCTTCCACTTATCATAGTGCCCTCAGGGTCCATCCATGTTATCATCAATGGCAAGGTTTTGCTCCTTTTTCATGGTCAAATAATATTCCTGTGTGTGTGTGTGTGTGTGTGTGTGTGTGTGTGTACACACACATAACCACATTTTCCTTAAACCATAGATGGATTGTTTCCTTGTCTTGGCCTTTGTAATTAATGCTGCAGTGAAATGAGCATGCAGATACCTTTTCGTATTAGTGTTTTTGTTTCCTTCAGGAAGATTCCCAAAAGTGGAATATGGAAGTTTTGTTTTTAGAGAAACCTCCATAAAGATTTTTGCACAATGGCTGCACCAGTTTACATTTCTATCATGAGTGCACAAGAGTTCCTTTTCTGCCTGTCATAGCCGACACTTGTTTCTTTTTAATGATAGCCATTCTAATATGTGGTTAGAATCTCTGATTTTGATTTGCATTTCCTTGATGATAAATGATATTGACTCTTTTTTATGTGCCTGTTGGCCATTTACATATCTTTGGAAAATTGTCTTGTTTAGATCGTCTGCCCATTTTTTTCTTTTGTTAGATGTATTCTTTTTTTTTTAAGTTTTATTTATTTTGAGAGAGAGAGAGAGAGAGAGAGAAGGGACAAGGAGAGAGAATCCCAAGCAGGCTCCAAGCTGTCAATGCTTAACATAAGGCTTGAACTCACAAACCAAGAGATCATGACCTGAGCCAAAAATCAAGAAGAGCTGAATGCTTAACTGACTGAGCCACCCAGGTGCCCCTACATGTATTCTTTTAATAATTTAGAACAATACTTCAGAACCTCATGAAACTCTAAAGTACTATATGTGTTTTTTTTGTATTTGTTTTTTGCTTTTCTCATTACCTAAATTTAGTGTTGCTGGCTGATACAACATACAACATGCCGCTGATACATGTAAGCCATTTTGGTGCCTGTATAGTGTATAGCATAGAAATAGGAAGCATTCAGTCCTCTAGTTTTTTGTCTTAGTGCATATTGCCATGTCACAAATTCTCTGTATTTGAAGTTTTTCATGCAGAACTATCAAGCGTGACTTTGACTCTGTCCTAGTAACACAGCAGAACTGACTAACATTTAGCTGCATGGTGCTGCCAGATAACTGTCTAGACACATTATCTTTATCATTTGTTCTCGTGCTGAGTCATCCCATGGCCTGAGACTCACGTCTTTCTCTTGGTGCCATTCTGTTCCCTGGCTGACGGCCTCACACTGACCGTCTGGTCTGCTGTGTGGCTCCAGTCAGAAAGACTCAGTAGTTCTTGACGTCGCTTTCCACCTGATGCCATTTATTTGCCAGGATCCTTCCCCCCTGCTTGATGCCCTCCCTAGCCTATGTCAACCCTGTCTGAGCCCTTCTTGTGGCTCCTTGACTGGGCCCTGTAAGGCGCTGTGTCCTTACCATCCGTCAGCTGACTGGAGTCAGTAAGGTATAAACCAGAAGTCGGGGCACACCCCACCTGGGGCTTCAGCTTCAGCAGGATCATGGTCAGGAAGGGTCTTTGGGATGAGACCTCGTCTCTACCAGGCCCTGCGGCCCCGTGCGGCCTCCAACCCGGTCTCCCCCCAGCCCCTGGCAGTGCCGCACCGCTCTGTCATCCTGGTCTCCTTGCCACTCAGGCCTTTCTCCTACACCAGTGATGCTGTGTCTGAACAGAATTGGGCAAAATGGAACTGACAGGTAAAGAAAACAAATTTACATCTCAATAAAAATTAAAACACTGCTAATAAAAGGTGTTAAAGCTACAACTGACATGTCTGCATATTTTCAAAATTGTAGTTAGAGTTGTTCAGGCTTAACAGTTGCAAAGGAGAAGATACTGAATAATTTTTGGTCCTTTTGGTTTGTTTGTTTGTTTTTTGGTGGGTGAGGGGAGGTGGTCAGAGCCCTAAAATTCTTTGAGCAACATAAGGATTCCAGAAAAGTGCACACTGTGCACCCATGCACAATTTAGCCATCAGTTCATGGCAGAAGGACTCCTGAGCTCGGGGGGTGGGTGTGTGTGTGTGTGTGTGTGTGTGTGTGTGTGTGTGTGTGTGTGTTGGGGTCAGGGAGGGTTGGTTAGTGGTGGTGGCTTCTGAAACCCAGGGTGAAAACTACTGGAAGAGGGAACTCTCTGGTTCTCAGCTGGGGATGTGTTACAGAAGACATCAGCAGGAGAAAAGCGCACACACGTGTACGTGTTCTGTGACATGGGGCTCTCACAGGAAATGAAGGCCCAGAGAAGCGGTAGAACCTCCGTGCTGATGTTGACCAGAGAGAGCAGCTGTGGGAAAGTGAGCTACAGGAAGGATGCAGGGTAACAAGGCCTGTTTATGAGATTCTCTTGGTTCAGGTCTCTGGTGATAACATGCAGGGCGTACGACTCTCACAGGGGAGCTTTACTCCTGTCTTGAGGAAGAAGCCTGGGGTGGGGGTGTCAGGTACCTCTCTTGCACCTGCTGTTGCGTGGCTGCATTTTGCTCGGGGAACCCCAGTGCTGAAGCGTGTTAGCGGTCGTGTGTCTGCCTCTCTTCCCCAGCATTTCGGAGCCAGATCGCCTTCTGGCTCTCCCTTCTCACTAGGCGTGTGATCTAGATACAAACAGGTAAATTAACTCTTGTGTCTTGGATTTCCTCATCTTTAAGTTCTGACACCTGAGGCACCGGGCGTGGGAGACGTGGAACGAAGTGGGGCACATGTAGTGCTTAGCTCAGCGCCTGGCACATGGGCTCTGCTCAGCCCACGGCAGCAGGTGTGGTGCCCGTGCTGACCGTGAGGGTGGTGGAGTGATGGCAAAATGGGGGTAGGAGTCGTGATGATGGTGACGGGAGGAGGGCCGCCGGGCTGCGCCGGGGGTGTTCCCTGCAAATGAATCAGGTTGTTGCAGTAAGAAGGCTTTTTTTTTTTAAGCTTAACATTGGATTTTTGTTAATATTTCAGATAATGATGTCCCTGTTCTCCTATTTGAGTCCAATGGCTCGCTGACCTATAGTCCCACAATGAAAATTTACAGCGGCCAGCACAGCGCCATGGAGAAGAGGCTGCGGCAGATGAAGGAGAAGAGAGACAACCTCTCGCCCACCTGTGAGTGTCGGCGCGTTGTGCAGGGAGCCAGGCGCGTGGCTGTGAGCTGCGGGGGAGGCTCTTTCCTCCCTCCCCGGACACGTCAGTTGTTTCCTAATTCCCGAAGATTGTTACCTGTTTCCGGGTGGACAGTGTTAGTAGTTTCCTCCAGAATGTCTTATGCTTCATTAAGATTTTTAAAGCCTGTATTTTAAGTATGTATTGGGCATGTAGTTTTTGGATGTATCCGTTGAGAACCTATTTTTTATAGCCCCTTTGTGTTTTTTACTATTTTGGGGATATTTTCTTTTTATAAAAAAATAATCAAGCTCTTCTTTTGAAAGAACTTGCTTTAGGGGCGCCTGGGTGGCTCAGTCAGTTGAGCATCCGGCCTTGGCTCAGGTCATGATCTTGTGGTTCGTGGGTTCGAGCCCAGTGTCGGAGTCTGCTGACAGCTAGCTCAGAGCCTGGAGCTGGCTTCAGATTCTGTGTCTCCCTCTCTCTTTGATCCTCCCCTCCCCTGCTCACGCTGTCTCTCTCTGTCTCTCAAAAATAAATAAAACATTAAAAAATTTTTTTTTAAAGTAAACTTGCTTTAGTCTAATTATGAGTTTATGTTTTTCTTTATTTGGGCCATCTTTAAAATTTCTAGTTTAATTTTGTATGAGAACATTTTCATAAAACACTTACCAGCATATGCCTCCTAGTAAATACCCATCTGGGTTCCCCTCGAATTCTCTGCCCACGGGGAACCCACACTGTCAGTTGGCATGTTTTTCCAGTTCGCTTCCGGTGCATCACACACCTGCGTGCACAGGCTTCTGTGTCTTGCTGTGTCTGTGCGCCTGTAGTCTCTCTTCACCTAACCGGAATGGTGGCATACCTGTTTTTTCAGCTCCCCCCCCTCTTTTTTTTTAACCTTAAAAGCATCTTGGAGGTTTTTTTTCCCCAATCAGTAGGTATGACCCCTACTTCTCTCTTTCTTTTCTCTTTTTAAGATGCTGCAGAGTAGTTTAGAGTTTGAATATTGAGTCATCTCTTAGTGGAGGTTTTCCCATTTTTCTTTATTAGAAATAGGGCTGCAAGTTTTTATTTTTAAAGTGCATGGTATGGTTCTTGTTTTTTGTTTAACCGTTTTCCTATTTGTGGTCACGAGGCTTTCCTTTTCCCATTTACTGTTGTAATCTATACACGAGTAGACATGCTTCTCATAAATCTGTGTGTTCCTGTGTATCAATGCTGTTAATTCATAAAGGCAGAATTTAAAATTCTCTATCTTGTCATATTGCCCTTCAAAAAGTTTGTGCCATTTCACCCATCACCAGCTGTTTATGAGAGGGCCACTTTCTCCACGTTTGGAAAAATGGTGTTACTCTTTATATCTTTTTCAATTTGATACAGAAAAACTGCATTTCTTTAATTTGCTTTTGAGGCCACTTCTTATGAGAGGAACATATTTTTATGTTTTCGATTCTATCACTAATACCTTCTGCATTATCTTGAATTATACGTCTTTGTCCAATTGCCTGTTTTTCTTATTTGTAAGAGTCTTTTTTTATATCATGCACAGTAATCCCCACATGTTACAGCATTTTCTCCTGGCTAGTGTGGGTGGAGCCCAGTGTGCTTCCTACTAGGCACTCAGTAAATACATTGTTGATTGAAATGCACAGAATCTTTTGTTTTCTCATTTCACATGCAACAACTTTTGTAAAAGAGAAACATTACATTTAATGTAGACAAATTTGTTGGTTTTTCCTTATAGCCTCCAGGATTCCCTTGACGCCCAGAACTCCCCCACAAGGTTTTAACATTGTTCTGTGTTTGCCCCTATTACCTTTACAGTTTATTTTAGCCTATCTTGAATTTACATTTGTACATGAATATGCAGTGGGCACCTGTATTGATTAAGATTGGCTTTGGCTGCATGTAACAAACCCCACCAGTGGCTCAAATTAGATAGAGGCGTGTGTGTCTGTCATGTGGTCAAAGACGTCCTAAGTAGAAGTCATAGGTGGCCATGCCATGGTTTTTAAGAGTCTTATCTCTCATTTTCCTGCCTTGTCTTCCTTAGTGCCTGGCTTCCGGTTTAAAATGTAGGTGTCTCCCAGCTGTGCCAGCTTCCTGTGGGCAGCCTGGCACACCGGAAGTTCTGTCCAGTAGCACTTGGTCTTACAGCTCTTCTTGGTTGTAAGCAGTGATGGCCAAAGAACAGTAGAGGCAAAATCCACTCCAGATGACCCAGGAAGCCAAGCACAGTCCTTTGTATTGTGTCCATACATGCAGTTTGATTTGCCTCATGTTCAGAGTCATCCAGGATGACAGCCAAGGGGGGACCAGAGTAGATTGAGCCTAAGGAGGCCACCAGTAAGACTGAAATGGTCCTCTACTAGAGTGTGGCTGCACTGACGAGAGGAGGTTTCTGTTGCTAAGAGGAGGCTGAGTGGCATATGGAGCTTGGGAGCCAGCGTCCCGCTCACCGTCTAGTCTCGTATGTACCTTCACAGGCCCCCAGCGTGTGCCTTTCCTTTGCCGTGTTAATTCTGCCACATCATGGCATCCAGTATGGCTCAGAATTCAACACCCGAAACACTTTTCCCTGTGCTCAGCATTCTTACCTCGGTTTAACGTTTTCTCAAGAAAGCATGCTTTGAGTCTCTTTGAAAAACATCCTTGGGTATGAGACAAAACGTCTTTCTTGTTTCTGGTTTGTTGTATGCACAGACTTTGAAGATAATATTTGTGACCTTACTTGTTAAATTCTTGATATCCTGGATTTTTTTTCTGTGAAATCTCTAAGGAGATTGCCACCATTGACATTTTGGGGCTGAACAATTCATTGTTGAGGGCGCGTGAGGGGTGGTGAGGAGGAGTTGTCCAGTGCTGGCAGGGTGTCTCGCGGCCTCCCTGGCCTCTGCCCACTCACCGCACACCAGCATTATTCGGTTCACACCCACGTGACATCCGGCGATGTCTGCAGACATGACTGTCGCCTGCTGGGAGCCAAGGCGCCCAGCGCTGAGAACCACGGCTCTAGTTAGAGGGCTACCTGTTGCCAGATTCCTGAAGAAAAAGCCTTGACTCTCAGACAACAAGATGAACTGAGAATATTTGTTTGCCTTTGCTGAGCTTCTGCTCAGCTTCTCTTCTAACTTGAATTATCCTAAATTTAATCCTTTTTGTGACCTAGTTTATGTAGATTATTTTTTACGAGTCTCCCCATCTGCAGTACATTTGAGTTAGAGCTTTTGTGCTTACCGTTCCGCAGGAGGTCTGGGCTGTGAAGTAGGGGGCATAGTTGGTGCTGGTGTGATGTGGAAGAGCAGACCGTGGGCGTGCCGTGGGTCCCCGCGCGTCAGCGCTCAGCGCGTCTGATGACTGTTTGGTTGTGTTTTCAGCGTCCCAGATGCTCGAGAAGTCTCACGATGACCCAGTTAACTCCCCGTGTGGAGCTTGGAACATTTCATCGGGTACTTTCTGTTCAGGTGAAGTTATTTTCTTTTCTGTGATAGATTTAAGCTTTGAGAATATTATGGTTTTCTTATTCGGAGTCTCTTCTAATGTGAAGAACAGTTAGCTAAAAACTAGAATTCATGAATTTCACTGAAATTAGGTAATAAAAAATAGGTATTGTAATACAGTTAGGGCATGAGAAATTTCATAAGTTAAATCACCTGAGATTCCTACATTTTTTTCTCTGAGGCCTTTGCGGTCTCGGCACAGAATCAACTGCTCATTAAAAGAAAAAAAAATCTGTGTTATATGTCCTTATTCGCATGTAGTGTAAACTTTGTTACAACAGAGGGCCTATTGTTTCACACCATGTATGGTGACTACAAGGAGCATAGGACTATCAGTGAGGTATGTAGAGATCATCGGGAAATTTAGAAGATAAATGGATTTCTGCTTAGAAGCAACTGTTGGAAAGGTGCCTGGGGGACTCAGTCAGTTAAGTCTCCCGACTCCATCTCCCATCATGATCTCGTGGTTCATGAGTTCAAGTCCCATGTTGGGCTCTGTGCTGATAGCTCTGAACCTGGAGTCTGCTGCAGATTCTGTGTCTCCCTCTCTGTCCCCTTCCCCCACTCGTGCTCCATCTCTCTCTCTCAAATATAAACATTAAAAAAAAAATTTTAAAGAAGCTTAGTATTGGAAAGAATAAAATTAGAATTATATATTATGCATACACCTTATAAATATAGAAGCCCGTGTTTCACTTTGAATGATAATTTTTTATCCTGATAGCTTTCCTTTGAGTAAATTTTAAGAAATCTGATATAACCACCCAGTTTCAGTTGACAGTAGGGCCCGGATATGGAGCAGTGACCCCCAAAAGAGCTATCTGTTCAAAGTGCTTAAAATATTACAGAATATCTTCTCAAAGCCACAGTAGGGACAGATGACAAAACAGTATGGAGGTATTAGGAGTCTAAACTACAGCTCCCTTTTCAAGTATGGCTTTTTTTTTTTTAAGTTTATTAATTTATTTTGCGAGAGCGAGCACTCCGGAGGGGCACAGAGAGAGGGAGGGAGAGTCTCAAGCAGACTCAGTACCATCAGCACAGAGCTCAGTGCGGGGCTCGAACTCCTGAACCATGAGATCGTGACCTGAGCCAAAATCAAGAGTCAAACGCTTAAGCAACTGAGCCGCCCAGGCACCCCATGTGTGGCTTATTTTTGCAATCTCTTTGGTGTGTGTTGAAATTACTTACTCATTTGTCTTAAATAATCTCTTTCTGTTTCAAACTTGATGGATTTATTTTATGTAAGTTGGACACAGGTGATAGTCTCTAGCACAGATTTCGTTTTTCCCAGGTCAGGGGTGCCGCTCTGGGCACCTTACATGCTGTATTTCCTTGAACTCCCCCAGTTCCCTACTCAGTGGTTACCCTCGTTGCCCCCTTTTTGTCCATGAGAAAACTGGACCAGAGAGGTCAGGCAGCTTGTAAAAGTTCATAGAGTTTGCGATTGGCCAGTCCAGGACATGAACCTGGACAGTGTGACCTCAGAATTTATGCCTAATGCCATGTCACACTGCCTGTCAGCTTTTTGAAAAGTGTGCTAAGCGTATTCAGGTGCTAATATTAAAAGTGTCCTCTATTTCTTGCTCCTGACTTAGGGACGTACACGCTCCTTGACGTGGTGTGGGAACGGTGCCTCCCTGCCCTGTGGGCTTCCCCTGCTCCCTGCAGGTCACCTCTGTTATTTACAAGTAGAGCCTTTAGGAGTTTGGGGCTAGAGGCCTCAGATTCCAGGAAATTGTGTCTGTGCTCTGGGAGCTTCTAGTTTAGTGAGAGGGACAGATAGGAATAATAAGAACTTGGGGACATCCGCTTTTGGGAAATTCAGGCAGCGTTCTGTGTAACAGGATGTGTGTCACCGGACCCGGTGAGGTGGGGGGGTATAGAGAGAGGCACATCCGAGGCCGGGGGTGGGGTGGGGGCCAGAAGAAAGGGTAGGAGTTACCCAGATTAAAGGGTGGGGTGCAGGCAAGGCCTGGAGGTATACACACGTGTACAGTTTTTAGGAGATGCGGGGTGGGGGGGCAACTTAGCATTACTCACAAGAAACGTACAAAACATGAGGGAAGTCAGAACCCTACCATCTATCTGGTGGTTCACTTTTGGATATAAATACGTCATGAGGCTTTGAGTGGAGGCCAGGGAGGTTGGGGGGCTGTGTTCAAGAAAGGCCAGGACTTGACGTAGACGGGGGCATTAGTTCTTACCTTTAGAACGATGGACCTCCTTGAGAATTTAGCAAGGTGCGGATGCTCTTTCTGAAGAAATGTGCACATGCATTTGAGTGTTCAGAAAGTGAGCGTGACGGTGGTAGAGGTCTGTCCCTGCGTGTCCCCCTGTGCCGTCGGTGTGCACGCTGGCGCCCAGGTTTGCTAGTGAGCAGTGCTGGCCCTAACAGGGTCCTCAGGTGGATGCGATCGATACTCTCTTGAACCAGTGGCTGTGGTTAAGAAGTACTGGTTAGTTGAAAATTCCTTCTGTGATAATTTAAGCCATTTTAAAAGTTAGTTCTTTATTAATGTTTTCCAGATAATTCCTTTGTTGGTGCTCTGGACTCATCTTTTGACAATCTTTGTGGAAACTCAGGGTGTGGAAGTCAGGCGAGAAGAGTGGGAGAAGTCACTGATGAAATTAGAAGTAGTGTGTGTGTTTCTTCCCCTGCACTGAGGACCGCTAGTGTTCCTTGGTCGGCGCCTCCGGGTCCTTCTTCTGCGCTGCAGACTGCTAGTGTTCCTTCGTCGGCGCCTCCGGGTCCTTCCCCTGCACAGCAGACCGCTAGTGTTCCTTCGTCACCGCCTCCAGGTCCTTCCCCTGCACCGCAGACTGGTAGTTTTCCTTCGTCGGCGCCTCCGGGTCCTTCCCCTGCACGGCAGACCGCTTGTGTTCCTTCGTCGGCGCCTCCGAGTTCTTCCCCTGCACAGCAGACCGCTAGTGTTCCTTCATCAGCGCCTCCGAGTTCTTCCCCTGCACTGAGGACCGCTAGTGTTCCTTCGTCGGCGCCTCCGGGTCCTTCCTCTGCATTGCGGACCGCTAGTGTTCCTTCGTCACCGCCTCCAAATCTTTCCCCTGCACAGCAGACCGCTAGTGTTCCTTCGTCGGCGCCTTCCGGCCCTGCGGGTGAAGCGGTCACCCCCGATCCCGACAAGCGGTCCAAGGGAGCACCCAGACAGGTGTTTGACGAGAAACATGGTCAGTCCCCTACGTTTTCTGGGACAAAACGCCGCCCTTCGGGGCATTCACCGTCTGACAGCTGCTCGACAAAGAGAAGAAGAAAGTCGGAGGTGTCGGGTTCCCCCCTGAAAGGCAGACTGAAGCTGGAGAGGCGCCGCGGGACCCCTGGCGCGCCCCCGGAGCGGCCCCTCACGTCGGGGGGCCGCCTGCTCTGGGGCGCCGCGGCTGCTGTCCCCGCGCCTGGCTGCGAGGCGTCCCCGTACGACGATTACTTTGACGATTACTTTTCACCGGACAATCTGAGGGAGAGGAGTGCGCAGGGCCTTCTCCCTCGGTTCGCGTGCCGCGGGCTGTCCCCAAGGGAGAGAAGGGACATCCTGCAGCGGTCTGACCTGTCCTGCATCGGGAGGGCGCCCGGCGCGGTGCGCATGAGCAGTGTAGCGGCGGAAGGGCGCCCGGGCCCTGAGAGACCCGCGCGGGACGCAGCGAGCGCGGCGTGGGGCCGCCTGGCCAAGGAGGGGGCCGCGGGGGACGGTCCGCAGGCTGCGACTCCGGGAGGGGACAGGGACGCGCGGACGGCGGCCGATGCTCTCGGAGGGGGAGGGCCCGGCGGGGACGTGGATCCTCTGGACGGAGGCGCCACTGCCGTGGAGCCGCCGGGCGTGGGGAGCGAGCAGACGGCCCGCGCCTGTGCGCCAGGGGGCCGCCGCGGCGCCGGGACGCAGCGCCACCACCAGCCGGGCTCCGAAGGCGACGCAAGTACGTGCATCTCCTTTCCCCCGTGTCTGTGTGACGAGAGTGTGTGATGGCGTGCCGGCTTGTGCAGTCACCGCAACCGCTTATTTGTGGAGGATGGGTGTTTGATGTTTTCCGACGGTGAGTTCTGTAGGAGGAGGTGGCTTACGGCCCCGTGGGGTTTCTAGGCGCCCTGGTGCAGCCTGCGGTTCGGTCCGAAGTGGGCCCGAGCGGGCGCCCCTGTTTCCCGGCAGCCTCTTCGCGCGGATGGGCGCCCCTGTTTCCCAGCAGCCTCCTCCTGCGGATGGGCGCCCCCTGTTTCCCAGCAGCCTCCTCCTGCGGATGGGCGCCCCCTGTTTCCCGGCAGCCTCCTCGTGCGGATGGGCTCCCTCAGGGAGGCTTTGGACGTCCCCGCCCACAGGGCTCACACTAGAACAGACGCTGTTCTCACTAGGAGGAGAGCAGGACAGTGTGAGCGTTGGTTCTCGCAAGGAAGGAGAAGGTGCGAGAAAGGAAGTGTGAAGTATGTTAGCAGTATTTATTGTGAAGAAACTTTGGGCCATGTTATAAAGTTTTTTTTTTTAACATTTTTGCTCAGGGTAAGTTTATTGTACCAGGCCTCGTTTGGCTTTAAGTGTAAGACTTAAATAGACTTATTTCTTTGTGTAATTTAATTGTAGCCATTGTAACGAAGTGTGTAATTATTGCAATTGTAGCAAAAGTAGCAACAATAGAAGACATTTGACACTGATTACAAGCACAAATAAATATCAGCAGTCAAAAGTGACGAAATCTTGAATTTTCACCATATTTACCTAAAGATTACCCTAAAATTACCATAAGACCAACTTTACTCTTGATTATATGTCTGCTCACCCTATGATTTTAACTATTCTTCTCAAGATGCACAGATTATATGGATTGAAATAATCACTGATGTAGATCTTTGCCTTGGGTATAAAGTCCCCAGGATAGCCTCACAAAGAATTAGTTTTGTATATTTGAAATTTTACTTTTATATCTTAACATTCCGAGAATATATAAAATTTGACAAACTATATTTTATGTTGTGTTAGGCTTAGTATGTGTTTTCAAAATATTTTAAAACCATGTTGACTCTAAGGCTAATATAAAACAGTAGATATATAGAATTATTTTGGGAGTTAAGAATATCCTGATCTTAAAGCTTACATTCTCCTTTTCCTCAGTTTTTATCTTAAAGACTTTGAATAATATTTAATGATGTGGAAATACAAATTCATTGAGAAAAAAGGCTGGCTGCGGACATGCGTGCACCCCGTAGCCCTGACGTTCAGGAAGTGCAGTTGTCCCTGGGAGCAGACGCTGCAGCACCGCCCTGGGGTCTGGGGCACGTGGAAGACCCTGCGGGGCCGGCACCCGGCGCTCCCGGGGGCTGCAGCGTTCAGCATCATGTGATGTGGGCTGTCACATGCGACGAGCTGCCAGGGCCCCGGTGTGACTGAACTTGATTCCCAGACGGACGCAGACATACTGTGCACTCTAAATGTAAGGGTGTCTTTCAGGGTCACTTGGTGGTAAGTCATTCGCAGAGAGAGAAAATCACCGCATTTTAGGGTGGGAGAGACTGCTGTGTTGTCCAGCTGAAACCAAGTCCCTTTGTTTTACTGTGATGAAATCGAGACCTGCTCATGTTTTACCTGGTCTGCTGTCAGCCCACCGGTGACCCGTCTGTCTGGGAACTCTCCACGGGTAGAAGCACGGAGCCTGCAGCTGACTTTACACGTCCTCCCTGCGCTCAGGCTGTGGGGCAGGAAAAATACTCTGTAAGGAAGCGATGTTCCAAGTCCTCTATGGTGAAATAAAAGTCTTTTTTCAGTTTCAGCTTTCGGTTCACTTGTAAAAGAACAATTACAGAGAGCAGTAATAAACGTGAGGAGAACAGGAACACAGGAGAACCTTCTAATTTTGTTTCTTTAAGTAATCTCAAATCCTATTAGCCAGTAGTTTTTTCTTTTTAGACTTCTGTTCTCTAAGTTTATAAACAACGCACAAATATACGCGCACAGTAACAGGAGTTGTTTAGAGCAAATGTTCCTGCCCCCCTCCTTGCTTACCTCCTTGCGTTCCCATGACGGCTCCTCGCTGGGCACCTACTGTGTCCCGGGTGCTCGTCTCTCGTCTCGTTTGCTGGAGGATATCAGAGAAGCAAACAATGTGTGCCCTGCATAGAGGTCATGTTCCAGTGAGAAGGACACCGTGGATGAGGGCGGGCACGACCTCAGCCCGTGAGCCTTGTGATACATAGGACCACAGCAGTGCGGGCAGTTAGATAAGGTGGCTTTCAATCTCAGACCAGGCATCGGAGAGCAGGTAGTCCCATGACTGCCTAAATCATGGTTCAGCCTGAGGAAACAGCACGTACTAATGTCCTGGGGTAGAAGGTGCTGGCAGGAACTGCGCAGAGGACAGTGCAGCTGCGCCTCATTGGGCTGAAGGAAGCCTGGGAGGAAATGAATGGGAAAGGCAGCCAGGAGCCAGATCCACAGGGCTCTAGACAAGACTTGGGGTGGTTTTGTGTTGTTCTTAAGTGTGATTGAGAAGCCACTGGGGCCAACAAGGGGAGTCACCGGATGGGATTTCTGAGTTAACACGCCGCCCTGGAGGCCTCGTGGGGTGAAGCTAGAAACAGTTGCTGTCACTAGTTCACTGGAATCCCCTCCGGACAGCATATGCGCGTGAGCGTGCACAGAGGGTGTGCGTAGATGTTACACGGGTTTTACTGCAAAATAGGGTTATATTAGCTCATTGCCTTAAGGTTTGCTTTTTTAAAACGTCACGTATTTCCATATTGGAATCAATAGAGCAACAGATTGAGTTCATTTTGTAGTATAGTCCCCATTTCAGGGGTCAGTGGGTTTTTTTCTGTAAGGAATCAGATGGTAACTGTTTCAGGCTTTGAGACCCAGGAAGCAAAATCAAGATATGTAGGATTTAAAGAGAAGAAAAGACATTTTTACAAAGCTTTTATTAATAAGTGTCAAATATATATGCAGTTTTTTGTAATTGGGTCTACTAAGGAGAAGAATAGAATTCTGTTTTTGGGAGATGAATTTTCACTTGATTGGGGTTCAGATGGAGTGTTCCTGTCTTCAGAATTGACTGCAAACATTTACTGAGGCAGGCGTACAACAACATTTTATGTTTGCCTTTTGGCCGCGCCTTTGCAGACAGACGGGTACTGCCAGATACTGGTATCGGTCCATGAGTAGATGGTTTCATCAAGCACGTTCATTGCATGTAAGGCATTTATGGAAATCTGTGAGATTCTTTACCTGATGTGCCTTTTAGTGTGCCTTGTACGGCAAACGAATCACTTCTGCTTCTCCGTTGTGCAGTCGAGTGGGTGTCAAAATAAATTTCTTTTGTTCTTGCTTCGGAGTCTAAAAGACAAGTTTCTTTGCTGTGCTTGAAAAAAGTCTTACGTCCGTACAGACGTGTGCCGTATCCCAGCAGTTTGGCCATATCCTATTAGATTCTTTTCACAGGTAATACCAACTATTAGAGGTTGAAGGTTGGCACCGTCCTTTCTTAGAGACACAGACATTAATTAATCATTTATAGGCAAACAGGTGGAGAATTGTCCCGAAAACCTATATGCTAAACTCCCCGGTCTTGTCCGTCAGATGAACCTTCCATACCTTCCCTGAAATACATAGTGGCCACCTACAAAGTTGTAGGGTTACATTTCTGTAACCTAGACCTTGTCAACCTCGTCACCAGATCTACTTTGACCCTGTGGTTTTTCATACAGCCAGTTAGGGGACCAAGTCTCGGATATCACGCCCAGGAATACCAGCTGCGGTTTTGCTGGATCATTATGCCCTTTTCATGCATGGGTGGGGGGATCCTCTGTAATCTATTAGCCAATCCAGTTTTCTTGAATCTATGGATTTAACCAGAGAAAGGTTTCTGGCACACTGTATGCTGATTAACAAACTGATGACCTCACCAGTGACAGCTCATTTCTTTGATCCATTTTTGCCAGTTAGCAAAAGGTCTAATAATAATTGGGCAGAAGGATTTCTAGGAGTTGTCTCTTGAGTGTGGTATTTGTTAACCTGTTAGCTGACCACCAGAGTCGGTGTTTGGATGGAGACAAACTAGCACACACACGCCGTATCATACCGTCCCTGCTGAAGTACATGTTTTAGATCACACGGCAGCCTTCATAGTGCAGCGGCGCTCTGTTCTAGTGCTTTAATCAGGAGGCAGAAATAACAAGTGTCTGCGGACTTCAGTGGGTTAGGGGCCATTGCCTCTCCCTCTAGTTTGGGAAGGATTATGAGGCTTCATCCTGACTTTGAAGGAAAAAGTAGCATAAGGACTAGTAGTGTCTGCTTACAGATTGATATGCTTCAATACAGGGTTTAGAGGCAGAAATGCTATATTGTAAAAGGTGCATTTTTGTGTATTTCTTCATAATTCATAATCCCTAGGTAGAGAAGTGTTTTATAATTTCAAATGTTTTGCAACCATATGAGAAAGCTTGATAATTTTATTGGTGTATTTTACATCTCATTGAATCCATAGGAGGTGTACTATTTTTTAAGTTGAATTAAAAATATTTCATATATACTTAATAAGAACTAAGCCCATCAAATAGGCATTTAGATATTCAATATTTTGCATATTCTGAGTATTTTTTCAAGAGAAATTGTGAAGTACTATTGTGCCAAATACATGGGTATACATCAACATGTATTTCTAAAATATTTAAAATTTGGTTGTTTTGAGAGAGACGGAGAGGGAGGGAGGGATTGGAGAAAGGACAGAGACAGGGAGAGAAACAGTGCCCAACTCAGGGCTGGAACCCACAAACTGGAAGGTCATGACCTGAGCTGAAACCAAGAATCAGACACTTAACCAACTGAGCCACCGTGGTGCCCCTTAAATATTTTAAATTGAAGAGTAATGATTGCACCTTTTGACAATTCAAGTAACACACAAGTGTTTTGAGAAGACTGCTTCTCTGAACTGCCTCTCCCAGAGCCTGCCAGTACACTCCCTGAGGTAAGCAACCCTAACCGCTCAGCGTGGGCCAGTCAGCCTTCCCAGAAAGCCTGGCGGTGAGGAAGGGGCTGCACCCCATTGGTGATTTGTTTGATTTGTTCATCTACTCATCATTATGATTGCCCTTCTACTGTGTCCCAGGTATTGGGATAAACATGGGGGAGAGAAGGTTGATGTGAAGCTCTATCCTTTTCCGTTAGGAACTAAGACAAGTAGGGAAGATACAGTCAAGATAATCCATATGCAAGTATCAGGGAATTAGAAAGGTGGAGAAATTGGGCACCTGGGTGGCTCAGTTGGTTAAGCATCCGACTTTGGCTCAGGTCATGATCTCATGGTTCATGGGGTCAAGCCCCATATTAGGTTCTGTGCTCATGGCTCAGAGCCTGGAGCCTGCTTCAGATTCTGTGTCTCCCTCTCTCTCTACCCCTCCCCCACTCAGTCTCTGTCTCTCTCTCTGTCTGTCTCAAAAATAAACTATCAAGAAAATTAAAAAAGAAAGATGGAGAAATTACTCCCAGTGGGAAAGGTTATATGGTATTAACACTAGTTTATATGTTAAAATAAATTTTACTGATTTGTACAGCAATTATAAAGGAAAAGATTCCACATCTTTTGATCATGATTAGATTTATTTTTGTATTCATAAAGTCAACTTGATATTTTATTGGATGAAAAAAATATATTCTTTTGTTGAGTTTGGTTTGTATAGAACACATGAGTAATTTGCATGTGTCCAAAATCCCAAAAGTATATATGGAAAGGATTTTTCCTAGGTGTCTTTGAGGGCTCTTTCCACAGTCTTAAGATTTTGCTTTCTAGGCTATTCTTAAATGACTCGTTATTTAGATTTTAGAGACTCAGATTTCCTGGTGGGATACTGTTCAGATTTGGGGGTTTGCTTTTACATGTTAAATACATGGATTTTTGAATCAGAATCAGAAAAGGCTTCAGAAGCCTTTTCATCTTTGACGTAGTTGATCTTGCAGAGTGCTTCGTACCGATGCATCCTGAGTGTTTAACTGTGTTACGTGTACTGCTATTAGTTAGTCTTGTGTGTTGGAAGTAGGAAAGTAAAACACGCGAGAGGATAGATGTTGGAAGTAAGAATGTATTTCTTATGCCTCTGTCCTGCACACAACAGTGACATGCACCAGGTTTCCCTTCAAGAATTTAATGGTTTTCTCAGCATCCATTTCTTCATCTCTTTCCTTTTCCTTGCACTTAGGTTACATACGTATGTCGTTAGGTTGCCTTAGCCTGGTTCTGCCTCCGAAGTGACTTATTTTCACTTGGTATCAAACCCACCTCTTAATCCAGATCATGTCCGTTAAGTGTAGTGGAGGCAGTGACTTAACTCGTCCACACTGAGAAGTGAATGAGTTCACGTGCCAACCTTCCTTGACGTATTTTAATGATACTGTTAACTGAAACAAATTTCTTTTTCTTATGTTTACTTAATTAAAAAAATTTTTTTTGAGAGAGAGAGCATGAGCAGGGGAGGGTCAGAGAAAGAGGGAGACCAGAGAATCTGAAGCAGCCTCTAGGCTGTCAGCGCAGAACCCAAGGTGGGGCTCAGACTCACCAACCTTGAGACCATGATCTGAGCCGAAACCAAGAGTTGGACACTCAACCCACTGAGGCACCCAGTCACCCCAACCAAAACACATTTCTAATTAATGAAATCCTGGGCACTGTAACTTCACAGTTAAAGTTCTGGGGCTGTGAGGGTCTCTTCTCTCTGTATTTGATCACTTTTTGAAAACTAAGTGAATCTTTTGTGTCATGAAGTTGAGGTGACAAGGAGGAGAGAGACAGAAGTCCAGGATTTACAACCTTGATACATAGATGGCTGATACAATGTTCTTCAAACAGGGCCCGGGGGTGTGTTAATTTAAATTTCTTAGAGACATTCAAGATAGGGGTGGGTCAAGCCTCCTGGCCGGAGGCATGGAGTTGAGACTGTTGAGTGAGTAGTGGGTTATGGTGGGGCGTGCTTGGACCACCCTGGGGGCAGGGAGGAGAGCTGATGACCTCCCTGAGAAACTGCAGCTTTGGAGCAAATGGCGGGAGCCATGGATCAGGGACAGGGGTGGGGGTGGGGAGCAGGGAAGTGGGAAGGAAATGTGTTGCTGAGCTCTGGGAAGGATTAACCTCTGAGGCTCTCCTACCAGCTTTTACAATTACTCCGCACTTTCTGCTTAGCTTTTAAGGAGAAGCATCCTTAAAACACAGTAGCAGCTCGCCGTAGCTGAGCATGTGGGAATGCTTTTACTTAACCACCGAGGAACTCACAGACAGGCCGTTCCCAGCTCATGATGATTTGACTTAATACTCTGACTTTGCTATTTTGTCAAAGCAACACGTGTTCAGTAGAAACTGAGGGCTTGGAAGTTGCATTGTGCCTGGGGCTGTTGGTGTGCGGCATACTGCTTGGTTATGCCCTGTGAAACTCTGGTGATGCCGGGAGCGGCCACGGAGTCATGGTCAAGAACCGTCACGCTGACAGCCATTCTCGTCACTTGCAGTACAGTATTCATTAAACTGCAGGAAAGAGTCAGCACATCCCTTGCTGTGTGTTAGATCCTACTGCCCAGCCCTAGCCTCCTGTAAGTGTTCTGAGCCTGGTTAGGCTAAGGGAGGGCTAAGCTCTGATGTTCAGTAGGTTAGATGTGTTAAGTGTGTTTCGACTTCTAATTTTTTCAACTTGCAATGGATTTATCAGGACATAACCCCATCCAAAGGGAAGGAAGATCTGTACTTCTATCGATCTGTGATTCTGTGATGTGTGAAAATGAAAATGTATCATTAGCAATATCAGTCTTACGTTCTAAAAGGTCATGATACATGTTTTTAGATCTTTGTTTACAAGATCCTTACAGTCTGTGTGTCTTAGCTAGAACTGAGGCATGTGGCTGTGAGAGAATCTTTGTTGACATAGATACACTAGCAAACAGTGGGCTTATCACGGTGCAACAATGGGGGTGCATTGGCTTCAAATCATATCTGCAGTCCTCTGCTTTTCTTACTTCTGTATACTCCTGCTTTGAGTAAACATGTAGGCTTTAAAAAAATGAATGGTGGATACAATTAATATTCTATTCAAATACTTGTAATCTTAGATCTTAAAAAACGTTGGATCCATGTCCTGCCCTAGGCATTAGAAGTTCTCAAAAAGTGGTTGTTGAGTGTCTTGGAAAGTAATGCCTAGATAGGTGGATAGATACTCTTCCCTTCAAAATGGGTGAAAGAAACTTAGCTAGATCTTAGAGCAAACTATAAATTGCACAGTAAATGGCCCAGAAATCCATCTCCTCAAGTGAGGTCTGTCCTTAGTTGGCCGGGAGAGAGGTGGATAAATCTCAAATATAGAAGATCATCGAGGAGATAGTGACGTGAGCATGCAATCGGTGTGCCTCCAAAAGGGATTAATATTAGGGTTTAGTATAAGGTGGGTCAGAACCTGACCTTGAAACATTTTTAGGGTCCAAGTTTCAAGTAACAGTAATGAGTTTTAATTCAAGAAAATATTTAGCCATTGTGCATTTGTTTTCACTTAGCTAGAATCCCATTTTTGAAAGATGATTAAAACTTTCAAATCAGGCACTCCAAAATTAACCCTATCTGTTTTACTAGAGCCTGTTATTTTATTTGAAATATTCACAAGGCAGTCATTCTCATGTTATATGATTTTTAGTTTCTTCCGGAACGTAGAATATTTTTGCCTCATATTCACTTTCGATGTCGACATTGTCTGTTGGGTTGTAAGCTTCCGAAGGGTAGGAGCAGTGTTTGTGTGTCTCCACTGAGTAACCCCAGATTATCAGGCATTGTTGTTAGTGGCATTGTCAATGGCCTGACGAGTTGAATGATGGCGATGGTGGGTTGTGCGGGATGACTCACCGTCACCGGGCTGTCCCTAGCTGCTATTCGCCTTTTATACATATCATCCTGCTGCGACCATAGAAGTGATAGCTGATTTTCTCTTATCTTCCTACCAAATACCAACTAAGTCACATAGTAGGCAAACCATTTTGGGAGGAAAGGGAGATGAGTACCGAATGAAGTTGTAGCAATTCCAAGCAGGTATTTCACACTTCATGGTGCGTTGTGTAGGATTTCCACACTGTTTGGCATCTAATGCAACCAATTTCACTTGATGAATATCTTTTTGGTTTATGTGTCTTCATGACAAGGTGCTTGTCTAAGGTGGAAATTTGTGGGGAATAGAATCATCTATCATTGACCTATGGAAACCTAAAGATTTATACTGTATGGTAGACTGTTTTCTAGAGTACCTGACCCTAAAGCTAAGAATACTTGTTTCCGCTAATATAGAACTACTTTCTTTGAGTTTGTAAAGGTTTACAGATTGGGAGTTGGAATGGTGCATAAGGTGTGGGCATGCATCTCGTGTTACCTGCTAAATGGATGGGATACCGTAGAATTCTGGTGCATTGTCGCCTGACAGGCGACATTATTTCTGACCTTTGAGTTAAGTGAATTCCACTTGGGAGATTGTAGTGGAATAAACTGAAAATTTCTAAAAAGACTTTCAAAGAGCAAGATGTATGCAGTGTTTATTGAAGAAGACTAGTACTTTTGTGTTACCAGTGTGCATAAATTAGTATTTAAATTTTTAGCTTGCTTCAGTTGCATTAGTATTCAGTCCGTGTGAAGTTCTAACTAATCTTCAAATCCTCTTGGGTTCCAGGTGTTAAAAACGGACCAACAAGGCATGAAGTGTTAGGTGGCTCATTGGAAGGCTGTCAAGACCTCACCAGACCTCATGAGGAATCAAAGGAAAGAGAGAAAGGCCAAAAGGTTGGTGTCTGGAAATATTGTTTTAAACTCTCCACGCTCCTACATCGTCATGTTCTGCTCTGGGCTAATGTCACGTAAGCTGGTCTGTCCAGCTTCTGTTTTGTTTAAACAATTAATTACACAGACGGAAGTTGGGAAATTCTGGCAGTGAAACAGAGAGCGTTGGGCACATTCAGGATAGAGAGCTGATGCTGAAGTAGCTGTGCCACCACCTTGCCCGTGCGTTTCTGGCTCGTGAAAACGCCAACAGCATCTCTCAAGCAGAGGGTGGGGGTGTGCCAACAGTTGTGGTTTTATCATGTGAGTCAACATCACTACCTCCCAGCGGTAGAGGCGGCGAAGCACCCAAGACCTTGTTCACTTGTGAGCTCTTCGGGGTTTGATTCGAAGGCACCGGAGTGCAGGGTTCTCCTTCCCATGAGCTTCGGCTTCAGAGCCCCGCGCTGGCGCTCAGCCAGCAGCTTCTCATCTCGCTGTCTGCTGCCTCGGACAGTGCAAGGAGGGCTTAGAATGTCTTCAGTCCTGCTTGATGCCTGCCCTTACGGCTTACATTTAAAGCTAGCCACTCAGTATCCTATGCCTCCTGTACGTGAGGCCAGGAAAGCCTACTGTAGGGAAACCTGACGTCCACACGAGAGGAAAGCTGTCCTGATAAACAAGTAACAAATCGAAAAGAAGCCGCGATAGCCCATAGGGTGCATGGGGGCATCCCAATCTTCAGGCCAAAAACGAGCAGCAAATTTGACCTGAGGGAGAGAAACAGTATTGGCAAATGGTGAAACAAGTTTAAAATTACAGATGCCATGAAAGTCTGGTATATGAGTGGCGGAAGCTTTGATTTCTTTACGGATGCTTTCTGGTTTGTCTCAGAAGAAAAATGGACTCCCCAAATGGAAAGAAACGACAGGTAGAGCAGATTTGCAGGGAGAGAGATTGTCAAGGTCATCTCACATGCATGTGAGCAGTAGAAGGGACACCAGACCTCTGGCTCCCGGCGCTGTGGCTGTAGTCACTGTCCTGCGCCTGTTTTTGTACCTGTCCCAACGCATTGCCTCCTGCGACTGAGCCTTCACAGAGAGCCGGTGACCCTGTGGCTGCCTTTACGTTTGCTTCTCTGCGTCCTTGTCTTCTTCCTCATTGCAGCAGGGCCATTCACCTTTGTCTTTTGGGGACAGGATAAAGAAGCAAGCGCCTTTTGACATTTCCTCGGCTGATATTTATGACGCATGCACTGGTGTTCATGCAGTTCCCTCTCAAGCATTCCGTGCCCGTCTGTGTACCCCCTATGTTAGACCGCCACACTTCACGATACTGGCTACCAACTCCTTGCCCTCCCGTGGATATCTTGTGAGGGAAGGGTAACTCATCTTCGTTTGCTGCCTACTCATCTCTTACTGGGTCTGATGCCTGCATTAAAAAAAAAAAAAGTGCCCAGTACGTGTTGATTACCTGTTACTGTCAAAATACTTCCCTCTTTCTGATCACAGGTTTCACTTCCTCATTTGCCTGCTATGGACGTTAATATTTCCGACATCTGACCTTGCCTGGCTCCTGCCTGATGATCACCTTACCTGGCGAACGGGGGCTGTCGGAGAACCCGGGGTTGGAGACCTGCATCCTGGGTGGGAGCCTTGTCCCTGGGGTTTTCAGCAAGCCTCTCGCTTCTTAAAGGGCCCAAAAAACGTGAGACCGGCGCCTGCGTGACTTACCTCCCAGCGTTCTCGTGTGCATCAAGGGATAACTGCCACACACGTGGTGAATGTCAGGTGGTGTCACTGTCATGGATGTTAGTAAGAAAGTGGTCACAAGGGAAAACAAAACCCAGAATAACATATGCATTCCTTCAGCTGACAGGCTCAGGAACAAAAGTGGTTTAATAAATTTACTTATGTCACTTGTTCGTGTTTGCTTGAACTTCTATTTTGAAAATCTTTATTTTTTATATAATTTTTAAAATTTATATTTGGTCTTGTTTTTATTGAGGAATGGTTGACGCACCATGTTTTTCTCCCTGAAGCGTTAGTTCCAGGCGTACGGTTGTGATTTGACGCGTCTGTACCTGACGCTGTGCTCGCCCGGCCTCCGGCTGTCACCGCGCCCCACCGCCACCTGCCCTCCCTTCTGTGCCCTGCGCTGCGTCTTTCGCCCGGGACTTAGTCATGTCATAATGGACGCCTGTGTCTCCCACTCTCCTCACCCCTTTTGCTCGTCTCCACCCCCTCTCCCTCTGGCAGCCACCTGTTTGTTCTCCGTATTTATGGATCTCTTTCTGCTTTTGTTTGTTTGTTCACTTAGTTTTGGTTTTTAGATTTCACGTAATTGAAATCATATGGTATTTGTCTTTGTCTGACTTAGTTCATTTACCATAATACCCGTTAGGTTGAACTATGTTGTTGCAAATGGCAAGATCTCGTTCTTCTTTATGGCTGAGTAATATACCATTTGTGTGTGTGTGTGTGTGTGTGTGTGTGTGTACACAGACTATATCTTCTTTTTACATTCATCTATCAGTGACCTCTGGGTTGCTTCCATAATTTGGCTATTGTAAATCATGCTACAATAAGCCTAGGGATACATGAATTTTTTTCAAGTTAATGTAAATACTGGATCATATGGTGTTTCTATTTTTATTTTTTTGAGGAACTTCATACTGTTTTCTAGAGTGACTTTACCAGTTTGCATGCCCCACACTGCATGAGGATTCCTTTTGTTCCCACGTTTGCCGACACCTGTTATTTCTTGTCTTTTTGATCCTGGCCATCTAACAGGTATGAGGTGGTCTCTCCTTGTGGTTCTGATTCGCATTTCCCTGATGACGAGTGATGTTGAACATCTTTTCATGTGTCTGTTGGCCATCAGTATGTCTTCTTTGGAGAAATTTCTATTCATGTCCTCTTTTATTTTTAAATTGGATCATCATTATTTTTTGATGTTGAGTTGTGTAAGTTCTTTATATGTTTGGATATGAACCCCTTTTCAGATAGAGCATTTGGAAATGTCTTCTCCCATTCACTAAGTTGCCTTTTCACTCATCTTATCAATGCCTTGACTGCATAAAAGCTTTTTATTTTGGTGCAGTTTCAACAGATGATTTTTGCTTTGTTTCCCTTGCCTTGGGAGACATATCTAAAAAA
The DNA here is from genome assembly GCA_004023785.1 of Mungos mungo. Taxonomy (NCBI): domain Eukaryota; kingdom Metazoa; phylum Chordata; class Mammalia; order Carnivora; family Herpestidae; genus Mungos; species Mungos mungo. The sequence goes on from PISW01003763.1 coordinate 93,246, forward strand.
ATGTTGCCATGGTCAAATGTCAGAGAAATTATTGCCTATGTTTTCTTCTAGGAGTTTTATGATTTCAGGTCTTAACATTTAGGTCTTTAATACATTTTTAGTTTATTTTTGTGTGTAAGAAGGTGGTCCTATTTCTTTCTTTTTTTTTTCTTTTTTTGCATGTAATTATTCAGTTTTCTTAGCACCTTTTATTGAAAATACTGTTTTTGCCTCACTGTGTATTCTTTTCCCTTTTGTGGTAGATTAATTGACCTTATACATCTAGGTTTATGTCTAGGCTCCTTATCCTTTTTTTTTTTTTTAATATATGTGTCTGTTTTTGTACTAGTACCATACTGTTTTGATTATTATAGTTTAGTAGTATACCTTGATATTTGGGATTGTGATAGCTCCAACTTTGTTCTTTCTCTAGACTGCTTTGGTTATTTGTGGTCTTTTTTGGTTCTATAGAAATTTTAGTATTATTTGTTCTAGTTCTGTGAAAAATGCTATTGGTATTTTGATAGAAATTTCATTGTATCTGTATATTGCTTTGGGTAGTATGGACATTTTAACAATATTCTATCAATCCATGAGTATATTTTTCCATTTGCTTGTGTTTTCAATGTTTTTTTTTTAAATACTTTAATGTTTATTTATTTTTGAGAGACAGAGAGGCAGAGCTCAAGCGGGAGGGAGCAGAGAGACACAGAAACACAGAATCTCCCAACATGGAGCTGAACTCATGAGCTGTGAGATCATAATCTGAGCAGAAGTCAGATGCTCAACCAACTGAGCCACGCAGGGGCCCCGTCTTCACTTTCTTTCATCAGTGTTGTATAGATTTTGGAGTACGGGTTCTTTCACCTCCTTGGCTAAGTTTATTCCTAGGTATTTTATTCTTTTTGGTGCAGTTATAAATGGGATTGTTTTCTTAATTTCTCTTTCTGATACTTTTTAATTAATATTTAGAAATATAACTGATTTTTGTGTGTTAATTTTGTATCCTGCAACCTTACTGAATTCCTTTATTACATCTGAAGTTGTTTGGTGGAGGCTTTAGGATTGTCTGTGTATCGTATCATGTCATCTACACATAGTTAGAGTTGTACTCTTTCCGTACTACTTAGGTTGACTTTTATTCCTTTTTCTTGTCTGATTGCTTTGTCGAGGATTTCCAGTACTATGTTGAATAAAAGTAATGAGAGTGGACATCCTTGTCTTGTTTCTGATCTTAGAGAAAAAGCTTTCTGTTGAGCATGGTGTTAGCTGTGGATTTGTCCGACACGGCCTTTGTTATTTGAGGTATGTTTTCTCTAAACCCACTTTGTTGAGAGTTTTTATCATGAATGGATGTTGATTTTGTCAAATGCTTTTACTACATCTATTGAGATGATCCATCATATGATTTTTATTCTTTTTGTTGTTGTTAATGTGGTTTATCGTCATGTTGACTGATTTGCAAATACTAACCCGTCCTTATGTCCCCAGAATAAATCCCACTCGATCATGGTGAATAATCCTTCTAATGTCTTACTGAATTTGGTTTGCTAATATTTTGTTGAGAATTTTTGCATCTGTGTTCATCAATATTGGCTCATAGTTTTCTCTTTTTTTTGTAGTATATTTGTCTGCATTTGGTATGACAGTAATTCAGACTTCATAGAATGTATTTGGAAGCTTTTGTTCCTCTTTTATTTTTTAGAGTAGTTTGAGGAGAATAGGTATTAACTCTTCTTTAAAGCTTTGGTAGAATTTATCCATAAGTCCACCCAGTGCTGGACTTTAATTTATTGGGAGTTTTTTGATTATCAGTTTAATTTCATTACTAGTGATTGATCTATTTAGATTTTCTTCTTCTTGGTTCAGTTTTGGGAGGTTGCATGTTCCTAGAAATGTATCCATTTCTTCTATGTTGTCCAGTTTCTTGGCATATAGTTTCTCATAGTGTTTCTTTGGTGTTGTGATTGTTACTTCTCTTGCATTTCTGACTTTGTGTATTTAGGTTCTCTCTGTTTTTTTTACTTGTGAGTCTTCCTAAAGTTTTTTTCAGTTTTGTTTATTTTTTCAAAGAACCATCTTTTATTTTTATTAATCATTTCAATTTTTTGGTTTTCTGTTTTATTTATTTCTGCTCAGATCTTTATTATTTCCTTCCTTGCACTAACTTTGAGGTGTGTTTCTTCAATTTCTAGGTCCTTTAGGTTTAAGTTTTGATTGTTTATTTGATATTTTTCTTATTTCTTGAGGTGGGCCTGTATCGCTATATATTTCTCTCTTAGAACTCCTTTTGCTGCATTCCAAAAGTTTTGGACCATTGTGTTTTCATTTTTATTTGTCTCCTTTTTTTTTTTTTTTTAATTTCCTCTTGGATTTTTGCTTGACCCATTGGTTGTTGAGTAGGATGTATGTGTTTTCTTTCCAGTTTTTTTCTTGTAATTGATTTCTAGTTTTATACCATTGTGGTCAGAAAAGATGCATGGTATGACTTTAGTCATCTTAAATTTATTGAGACTTTTTCATGGCCTAACGTGATCTTCCTTGGCAAATAGGCCATGTGCACGTAAAAAGAATGTGTATTCTATTGTTTCTGGATAGAATGCTGTGTATATTTTAAGACCATCTGGTCTAATGTGTTTTCTCATTGATTTTTCTGCCTAGATGATCTATCCATCGATGTAAGTGGAGTGTTAAAGTCCCTTGCTATTATTATATTACAGTCTATTTCTCCCTTTAAGTCTGTTTATATTTGTTTTATGTATTTAGGTGCTCCTATGTTGGCTGTGTAGATATTTACAGTTGTTATATTTTCTTGTTGGTTATATTTTCTTCTTGTTATGTTTTCTGTCACTCTGTGATTTTTGATGGGAGCATTTAGACCATTTACACTTAATTATTGATAGTTATATACTAATTGCCATTTTGTTCATTGTTTTCTAGTTTTTGTAGATTTACTCTGTTCCCTTCTTGATCTCTTTCCTTGTGATTGGTAACTTTCTTTAGTGTTATGCTTTACTGTCTTTATTTTTTGTGTCTCTTTTATAGGTTGTTGGTTTATGGTTACCATGAAGTTCATCTGTAACATTCTAAGTATATAGCAGTCTTAATATAAAGTTAATGATCACTTAGATTTGACCACTTTCTAAGAGAACTTTATTTTTACTCCTCTTCTCCATGTTTCATGTATATGTTATCATATTTTATGTTTTTATTTTGTGAGTCTCCTTAACTAATTTTCTAGATCATTGATTTTACTACTTATATCTTTTAATCTTCATACCAGGCTTATAAGTGATTACTGTGTGTTTGCTTTTTCTCATGAAATTTTTTCCTTTCCTAACTGTCTTCTAATTACGGCCTTTCCTTTGCATTTAAAGAAATCCTTTTAACATTTCCTGTATGACCAGTTTAGTGGTGATGATTTCCTTTAACTTTTAATTGTCTGGGAAACTTTTTATCTCTTCTTCAATTCTGAATGTTAACCGTGCTGGGTGGAGTATTCTTCATCGTACGTTTTCCCCTTTGATTGCTTCAAATGAATCGTGCCATTTCTTTTGGAAATTAGTTGATAGCCCTATGGGGTTTCCCTTGTATGTTACTAGCTGCTTCTCTTTTGCTGGTTTTAAAGTTATCTCTTTATGTTTAATCTTTGGCATTTTAATTATTGTCATGGTGTCGACTTCCTTGGGTTCATCTACACAGGATGAACTCTGTGTTTCCCGAACTTTGATGTCTGTTTTCTTCCCTGGGTTAAGGAAGTTTTCAGTTATTTCTTCAAGTATTTTTCCCCCTTTCTCTGTCTCTTCTCCTTTTGGGATCCCTGTCTTGCAAAGTGTTTGATTAAGGTTGTCCAGGAGATCCTTGAACCTGCTCTCATTTATTATTTTTTTTGCTGTTGAGCTTGGAAGTTTTGCATTTCCCTCTTCCTGATCACTGAAGTTCTTCCGCATCCTCTAATCTACTGTTGATTCTCTCTAGTGTATTGTTTATTTTGGTCATTGTATTCTTCAATGGTGATTTGCGCTATTTGATGTTTGCTGTCTCCTTGTTGAAGTTCCTGTTAAGTTCATCCACTCTTCTCTCTATTCTGGTGAGCTTCTTTATGACCATTACTTTCAACTCTTTATCAGGTAGATTGGTAATCTTTATTTCATTTAGTTCTTTTTCTGAGTTTTTTTTATTCTTTTGTTTGGAGCCTGTTCCTCTATCTCCCCATTTCACCTGACTTTCTGTGTTTGTTTCCATAAATTAGGTGAAAGAGGTGCCTCTAAACTTGAAGGAATGGTCTCGTGTTTGCCTGGTGACTTTGGCTGGCTGGCTGGAGCTGTGGCTGGCATGGACTGGGGTCTCGGGGTACTCTGTGCTTGGGGCTGGCCTACTTGGATGGCCAGGGCTACAGTGGGTGTGGGCCAGGACTGTCCCAGGGATGTCTTCACACAGAACCCCCTTCTAGGAGAGCTGAAACTGCAGTGGGTGCATGGCAAGGTGTCCCACGGGCTCAGCGCAGGCAGTATCCTGGTAGGGTGGCTGGGGTCGAGGCAGATGTGGGGTGGCGTGGCCCTGAATTTCCTGTCCCGGAGGTGCCCTAGCAAGTCCTCTGGAGCTAGCGTACAGCCTGGAGCGTCCGGGTGCTCTGTGCCTGTATCACCTTGGTGAGACTGCTGGAGCTGTCCTGAGTGCTGACGAGGGATGTCTTCCTGCGCGCTGCATTGGGACCACCCGGTGGGACGGCTTGGCCCTCCTGTGGGTTAGAGGAGGGGGGGGCGGGCGCGCGCTGAGATGGTAGGCTTGCTGGGGCACGGGACCGTGCTCCCATCTGTGCCGTCATGGTGGAGAGGGGATAGAGAAGAGAGTCCAGCTGCCGCCTCCTCCCCCCAACCCCCTCTCTCCCTGTTTGAAGTAATAGGGCCAGCGCCTTTACATTTTAGTTGCTGTTTTAAGCCACAGCCTTTTGTCTACACCCCAGGGTGTGGGGTGTTGGGGGCTGAAGCAGCAGGCCGGCTGTGGTGTCTGGACCCTGCTCCCATCTGTGTTATCACAGTGGGTCGAGGAGAGAAACAGTGGGGTTCGCTCCTCCAACCTGGAGAGAGTTCCAGCAGCCCTCTCTGTTTGACGGGGCTCTGGGGCTGGACCTTAAGTACAAAGGTTGCCCCATGACAGTGCAGCCTACTTCCTCTGCCCCAGGGCGGGCAGATACCCCCACAGTCCTTCGGTGTTGGGGGTGGTGAGGCTTCCTCTTGTCACTGGGTTTCCATCCCTCCCTCTCGGTGGTCTCGCTCTCTGTTGTGTGGAAGCTGTGCGGTCAGCCCTCAGCTCCTCAGGAGGGATTGCTCTGTAAATGGGTGTAGATTGGTGTGTCTGTGGGGGAGGGGACTTCAGGCTCTTCCTCCGTCACCATCTTGGATTGAAGCCTGTAAGTCTTCTAAATGCGTTTGTAAAGCTCTGCCTTCACCGTTTAGAACCGTGCTATGGTAGGGCCGAAAGGGATCCACGGCTTCTGGGTGTGTGTGAAAGAATCACCAGGAGGACACGGTAGAAGTGCAGATGCCCCACGTCTACCCAAGACCCTCCGACCCGAGTGAGTACTTCCCTGGGGACGTTTCTGCAGTAGTAGTGAGCCGCTGCCAGGCCGGACCAGGCCCCTTCCCAGGAGAGGATGTTTCTCCCTAGCCGTCCTGTCTTGTCGGGAGCGGCCGGGGTGAGAGCCTGGATGTCCCGTGTCTGACATACACGACCGTCTTCCTGCTCCACCGCCTACCCTGCTCACCCACAGCCTTGCCTCCCGTGAGCCAGGGACCTGATTCCGCACCCCTCTGCTCCCTGCCACTCCGGGATCGGTGCGGTCCAGGGAGCCTCGCGCCCGCGCCCGGGCCGTCTGCCGGCCCTCAGAGGGGCGTCCCCTGGGCACCAGGACTGTTCAGACTCCTCGGTGATTCTAACGTGAAGGGACTTCATCTAGGGTAGTTGATGCGGATAATTTATGCTGGAGCCAGTTTTGTTTGTTTCTAAACAGTTCTCAGATAAACTAATTTCATTGTTCAAAGACAAAAACTTAAACTACTGGTTTGTATACGAGCTGAGTGTTGAGGAGTGTAATTTAGGTAACTACAGAGAGATGAATGGTCATGCTCTGTCACTGTGCAGGTTCAAACAATGACAGAGATTTCCCGAAATGCCGTTGTAGGTTTTAAAGATACAGCTTCCTGATACTTTGGGATCTCTGAGTATGTGTGTGTGTGGGGGAGGAGTTTATATTGATATTCATGCTGAAGTGAGTCAGCAAGGCGCTAAATTTAGTTGCCTGGTGTTAAATGTATGCTGTGGAATGGTAAAGGTATTGTATTGGTGAATTAGATTAAAGTTTCTAGTTTATTACTAACAAATGTCATGTTCGTCTTGAGGATTATGATATTATCTCAGTCTTTCCCCCTTTGGTTTACACTGAAACCGAGGTTGTCCCTTCTTGGCTGCTTCCTTCTTTCCTTATTACAGTTCTTTTTTTTTTTCTTAATTATCATTAAATTTATTTATTATTTTTTAAAATGTTTTATTTATTTTTGAGAGAGAGAGAGAGAGAGCGTGAGCAGGGGAGGTTCAGAGAGAGAGGGAGACAGAATCTGAAGCAGGCTCCAGGCTCTGAGCTGTCAGCACAGAACCGGACGCAGGGATCGAACCCATGGACTGTGAGGTCCTGACCTGAGCTGGAGCCGGATGCTCAACCGACTGAGCCACCCAGGCGCCCCTAAGTTTATTTATTTAATTTTGAGAGACAGAACACAAGCAGGGGAGGGGCAGAGAGAGGCAGAGACAGAATCCCAAGCAGGTTCTGCACTGTCAGCACAGAGCACCATGTGGGGCTCAAATTCACGAGTTGTGAGATCCTGATCTGAGCCGAGATCACGAGTTGGATGCTTAACCGACTGCGCCACTCAAACGCCCCTTCCTAATTATATTTCAAGACAACCTGTGATAAACTGAAATTTGAGATTATTTAGGAGTCATGGTTTTATATATAAGAATATATAAAGAATTAGATCCCATCAAGTAAAAATATTGTTAGTTCTTAAATAATATAATTGAATTTTAATGTTGAAAAAACAAGTGTACAGGCAATCTGTTTCATCATCTCGTGACTAGAGCACAGGCCTCTCCTGAGTGGAGAACGCGCATATCTTGAGTCCAGGATGGGCATTTTTATGTTCTCAGGCAGGAGCCAGCCCCCATGCTTGTGTCTGGAGTCATGAAGGTTGTTTGAAACATCTGTGTCTCATGATCCTAATCATCTTTCTTTTAAATCTTGACCATGAAGTGGCACGAACAGGCAACACTGTCCTATCTGGGCAGCCCAGCAGAGCTGATCGGAGCTGTCACTGTGAATTCTGTGTAACAGAATGGTGTGAGGGGGAGGGCGTGGAGCCCCTGCCTGGGGCCATCACTCCGGCAGAGTGTGCAGCCTGGGAGCGGGTGCTGGCGCATCCAGAAGGAGGTGCTGCCGTCAGCTCAGGCAGGTTCTCGGAGATCTTTCTCACCTTTCGTTTTCTGTAGTTTTGCTGCGATTAATGCACCCAAGTGTTTTCGTTGTTAGCCTGCTGTAGGGTCGCGGGAATTCATGGCCTTGATCTGCTTAGGAGAATTCTTACTTCCCTTTCCTCCACTTCTGGGATTCAACTCCATGGGTCACCTTTGCCGTTTATCCTCATGCCTCATGACTTTTCTGAACATCTATCCCTGTGCATCTCCTGATTTCGTTCTGGATGTTGTCTCTTGGTTTCTTTCCCATTCCACCTGTTCTCCTATAGGTCTGTTCTGATGGTAAACCTATATGTTGAGTTTTTAAATTGTATTTATTGTATTTTTCAGTCATGTAAATCTATTCCGGCATTTTTTAACTTTTCAAGTTCTCTGCCAAAATTATTAGTCTCGTCTTTTATTTCTTTGAGAACTACAAACATATTTATTTTGAAGTCTCTACTAGATAACTCCCATTTTCTGGCTCCATTTAGTTTCTTTGTTTTCTGTTGTTTTTCTTTGTTTTCAGTCTTGCCGTCTTCTAATGTGCCTGGTTACTTTTGATTGATCTTCTTACCAGGAGTTGAAAGTGAGGCCAGCTGTCCCCAGGGGAAAGTGGCCTTTGGTTCTGGTCCACCTCTGAAGGTGTCTCTCCTGTAATTCACAGTCTTGTCAGCTCAGCTGTGTTTTCAAATAGCTGGTGTTTGCCTGTTTGCTAGTACTTTGTCGGCTCTACTCATTATTCACAGTGGGCAGATTGCTCTGAACTACTCCCTCTACCATTCCTGAAAGTGAGTGAATTTTAATAGCCATTAAAATCAAAACAACAACAAACAACAAAACCATAAGTAGAGACAGAATAAATCCTATCCGGAGAAAAGGGCAGTGAGACAAAGTCAACCAAAAGGACTTTTAAGATGAACATTCAAGTCAGTGGTTGCAAAAGACACACTAAAACACCTCTTAAACACGGAAGACAGAAGGAATTCTATAAAGAATTCTAGAATCTCAGAACAGTAACTTTCATTGGAAGTTTTTGGTTTAGTGCACATTTTTAGTGGGAGAAGTCACTTTGTAAATCAGTAGGAAACTTCTATCTTTTGTAGATTTATTACTTTAAATAGATGTTTATAAATTTGTTGAAACTTTTTTTTATTTTGAGAATCCAGTTAAGCAATTTCATTACCTCTATAATCTGACAATTTGTAGGTTACTGACAAGGAGATGTATTTCTCATCTGAAAGAAATGGGAGATACATAACTTGCTAAGACCAATCTTAACCCGGTTTCTCCATTGCTGGTTTGGTATTGTCAGGACGTGAGGCCTGAAGAAGATGAATGCTAGTGCTGTGGTAAACATACCTGATTCTTTTTTCTTCACAGTTGTTTGTTTATTCTGACTACTAGGATAAACTGTCTCTACCTAGAATAGATGTTTTTTGTTGTTGTTGTTTTTTAATGGCTGTTAGAATTTACCCATTATTTTCAGGAATGGTTGAGTGAGTAGTTCAGAATAGCCTCCCTACTGTGAGTCACCCGGAGAGCTGACAAGCGGCAAGCAAACGTCAGTATTTGACCGAGTGACTACTTCTGTCACTTTTCTTGTTGTTGTTCAAAATATTATTATCCTCAGCAAAATGCTTCTTGTTTTTTTAAATATTTATTTATTTTGAGAGAAAGAAAGAGTATGGGTGGGGGAGGGGCAGTGAGAGAGAGGGGAAGTGGGAGGGAGGGAAGGAGGGAGAATGCCAAGGAGGTTCCATACTGTCGGCACAGAGCCCAGTGTGGGGCTTGATCTCACAAACTGTGAGATCCTGACCTGAGCCTAAATCAAGAGTTGGATGAGTAAGTGCCTGAGCCATGGAGATGCCCCTCAAAATGTTTCTCTTAAGGTAAGTCATCAGCTGGATGGCTTTTCACAGAGGCTGTGTTTTAAGACCTCCTCTCAGAGTCACCCCTCCCCACGGGAGGACAAGCAGTGGATCGCAGCACAGACGTGGCCCCCGCTGGCCTTCCTCAGGGTGGAGGCTTAGACGGAAGTGCGGGCCCAAAGACCTCGGATCACACAGGCACGGTCATGTCGGCAGTGGTGGGGGGAGGAGGAAAGGGAGGAGGAAAGGGAGGAGAAGAAGAAGAAGGAGACACTATACAACAGATTAAATGCTGTAATTTATACAAGTTTCTGAAATAGAATAGAGGACAGATGATGAATAATAACTTGTTTATGTTCCAGTAATTGCTCATTCTCACATTTTTACCGGGTGTGGTCCCTTTGGGATGCAGACTGTGTCCTATTCATCTCTTAATACTCGGTACCCCACACAAAATAGGTTTTCAATAAGTATTTACTGGGTAAATAAGGGTTGCCTTAATTTTCCTTCTGGTTTTTATTTTAGAGAGAGAGAGAGAGAGCGAGAGAGAGAGCGAGAGAGAGCAAGTGTGAATGAGCTGGGAAGGGGCAAAGAGAGGGAGGGAGAGAGAGAATCCCAGGCAGGCTCCATGCTGGGCATGGAGCCCGACACAGGGCTCAATCCCACAACCCTGGGATCATGACCTGAGCCTAAATCAAGAGCGGGACACTCAACTGACTAAGCCACCCGGGTGCCCAACCCCTTCTTTTGGAGTAAACACATTAGGCCACTTCCAGTAAACACATTTAGCCATCACACAGCATCATAAGCATCGTGACGTGCCTCATCTGTTTTTGAATAGTCTTCCTAAACTTGTAAGATGGTCTTGCATAAGTGAAAGCAGGAAGGGTTTGCACTGTAGTGCGCTTTTGCTAAAAGTATTGATTCCTGAGCCAGACGCCCTGCGTTCAAATCCTAGCTGTGTTCCATATTGGTTATCATGTTGAATTAGTCACTCAGTGTTTCTGTGCTTCTGCTTCCTCATACACAAAACAGGTGTAAGAACAGTGTCAATCTCAAACGTTTTATGCTAATTAAATGTATTGAAATATGCAGATGATATCTGATATGTAGAGGCACTCATTAAATGTTAGCTAGTTTTCCCAGCACAAATGCGGGTGGCAATTATGGCCACATATTGACTGTCCCTAGTGTTGAAGCTGTAACTCCAAGTAGACGAGGTCTCTGTTCCTCTGCTAGCTCGCCTTCCTACACTCTGCCCCCCGAGACCGCCATGTGTCTTTACTTAAAATGGCCCTCCCAGTTCCAGGATGTTCCAAACAATGTCCCTTACTGGATATATGGGGCACAGTCATGCCCGGGCCAAAACAGGATCTCTTGGGTATAGGGGGAAGGAGATTTGGGCATTTTACTTACTTATTTATTTATTTATGTTTATTTTTATTTATTAAATGTTTATTTTTGAGAGACAGAGAGAGAAACAGAGCACGAGCAGGGGAGGGAGAGAGTGAGGGAGACACAGAATCGGAAGCAGGCTCCACGCTCAGCTGTCGGCACAGAGCCTGACGTGGGGCTCGAACCCACCCGCGGTGAGAGCGTGACTGGAGCTGAAGTCAGACACTTAACTGACCGAGCCCCCCAGGCGCCCTTGGTCTGTGTTTTAAAAGTTTCCCACATGGTTCTGAAAGGATGGCCAGCCGCCCAGGTGAGCACCTGTTAGATGGGGCTGTGAGTGTGAGGTCACCCCTGTCACCTCCCCCAGGGGGCAGGAGGCCTGGGTGTTACAGTCCGTGATTTACGTTTTGGTGATTTCCCAAATCAGAGTTCTCCTATCTCGCTGTCACACGGAGGTGCTGGAAGGAATGTTCCGAGAGCTCTGACGATGGCACTTTGCTGTGGAGGCAGAGGGTTTGGAGTTGTAGCTCCTTGTCTGACTCGTCTGGAGAAGGAGGCTTGCGGCGGGGAGGAGGTGGAAGGTGCCGGTGCAGGACGGAGCCAGGAGAGGACCTGCGGTGCGGTTCGGACAGGCTGTCCGGGTGCGGGGAGAGGAGAGCTGGAGAGACCGAGAGGCCCTCTTGAATAAAGCAAACGGGCTGTCTGGGGCGCTTCTGGTTGAAAACGGATTATCTTCTGTGACAGCACATCTCCTCAGAGGCCCCGTGAGGGCCTCGCTGCCCTGGCGGAGACTCTGATAGTTTATGAATGCACTTTACGGTCTGCAGTGAATTCCGGGGCTTTGGCCATTTGCCACCAGATAGTGCACTTGGCCAGAAGCATAGAATCTCGCGGGTTGTTTTGTTTTTAACTTTGAAGTTGAAATGGCAGTGACTCATCCAAATGACAGGTGATATTTATTTTGTTTCTTGAAAATTCAGCACACATATGTTGTTATTACCCGCTTAGGGGGATTGCCACACTTCCTCGAGGATGACACCCTTGTGAATGTCCCCATAAATAATCACCCATTGTTCAGACCTGCCGTATGCGGTAAGATAGGCCTAGTGTCCTGGGCAGGGCACTGGAAGGCGGGCGCTTTGCTGGGTGAGTTTAGGGGGACTGCAGGCGCCCCCGATTTCTAACGCAGGTGCTTCAGTCGTCTGTAATGGCTTTGATGTGTTGCTTTTGGCACGTTGTGCCCAGAGCTGCCGGCATTAGGAATGTGCCTGTGTGACAGGTGTCACAACCCCACTCCCCCCAAAGCAGGTGTTAACTTTGCGAAGCCCTCTGTCAGCCAGCTGCCTCACGATGGTGGTGTGGCAATGCTTTCGGCTCTATAAGCATGTTATTTTTTCTCCTTGTTGTAGGAAAACCAATATTTATATAAAAACATTAAACAGAGGAGCTTCAAAGAGTGGCACCTTTTGTTTGATGTGTTTTCTGTGTTCGGATTCTGCGCGCGTTGTAAAATGTGTGCTTTGTTTGGCATCGGAGGTCGTGGCCACGAGGGACAGTCAGGGTGGCTCTGAATCACATCCTCCCGTGCCATCCGCGGTCACCGCGGGCCGTGTAATAGAGGCCGGCACAAGGCTCTCTGCACCGGAGAGGTCCGTGGGGCACTGATGGGGACGCCTGAAGAGTTAGGCCCGTGGCCTACCTGACCGGAGACGCTGGGCAACAGGATGCGTGTTCCAGATGCAAATAGTTGGAAATCGTTTTAGGGCAAGCTTGCTAACTGTACCAAACGATCGTAAAGCAGGTAACCTCAACCTAAGTTGAGGAACAAACTAATCTCTTTCAGATATGCAGAAACTCCAGCAAAGTAATTTGGAGAGGTAGCAAATCTGAATCTTGACGTTTAAAAAAAAAAATCACCCAGATTCTTCGGGAGTCCAGGAAACTGCAGACGAGTGAGACGTGCACAGTCCTGGGTCTCCAGTGAAAATCCCTTCTCTTTGCTGAGCAGCCAGTGTGAAGGGGACTGTTCGTGCATACGTGTTAAGACCCTCCTGCCACCTCTCTGCCTCCCCCCTGTCCCCCATCCACTCTACCCTTGGATGATTAGTCCAGGGCTAATTATGCTCACGCTGGTCCTCACCAGCAATTAGTTTGGGAACATGACTCACTTTTACCCAATGAGACGCAGAGGGGAAGTCTAACCGGGAGGTTTCTGGAAAACAAGGGTCCTCTCACTCGAGATAGCCCTGGGAAGAAACGCTGCTCTGCTCCTCAGGGCTTTGTTATGGCTGGATGTATCTCCTGGAGCCTTCGGGGCCTCGGGAGGAAGCCAGAGAGGGAACCAAAGAAAGGAAGCGGGGGGCGGCCTGCGAATCCTACGGCTTATTTCCACTGACATCAGGGAGATGTGTGAACGGGGGACAAGCTGGCTCCTTTGTTATGCCCCTAAGATAGGACAGGAGTGGGTCATATGCACAGAGAACTTCATGGCTATATACATTTGTCCAAAAAGGCCAGGTTTCACTGTAAACGTGGGTGGTTTCCCAAGCAGGTTTTTCTGGTCTTCTCTGGAGGAACAATCATCCCTCCAAATCATAAGATATTTATTACTGCTCCTTTTGTGAAGGCCGTTCAAGTCTTTTTTTACTCATTTTTAAAGTTATTCCTTTCCAAATAACATTAGGGATATAAATTATTGGCTCTGAACCCAGGATACTTGAGTAGCTTAAAAAAGAAGAACTAAAAACAGCATTATTGAGAAGAAAAGGGGTTAAATAGAAGTGTGACAGATAAAACCACAACTCAAAATCAATGAGGCATTATTATGGACTTTGTTAAAAAAATAAAATATGAGGCATTTGAAATAGATTTTGGCATGTGTTTTTGTGGCTTTTGGACATGAATTAAGACTTAGTTAATGTATCAGTGACGAGTCTATGTAAGAAAATAATGTAACATACAATGGCTGTCAGGCCGCACTGGCTTGGTCGGGCGCAGTGCTTACTCTGGTCTTCATTCTGAGAGATTCCCAATTTTGCAAACTTTTTTTTTTTTTTGGTGTTAAGTGATTTTATTTTTCTGTATAAATGTCTTCTTTTTATTTTTTAAATAAACTTATTGGCCATAATCTATTTCTGCTCATTAAATAAAAAGGCACTGACATCTTTCCCAACATTGATCAGGTTGTGGCTTTTTTTCCTTTAGGTTTTGGTAATTATTTTACTGTGTCATTCCAGTTTTTTGAGTGAGGATTTAGCACAAGGCAGCAAGTTTCCTAGGACACTGGGAATCCGAGACAGCTGAGGAGGGCGGCAGTCTGCGGTGTGACCCCGGTGGGTCAAGGGCAGAGGCCTGTGCTTGTGACTCAGAATCACAGCATCAGCGTGCAGACCCCATGAACGTCCCTCTGTCCCCCCAGATCTACCCCGTTTGTTTCCTGGGGGCCAGACTTGGTAAGTTTAGGGTTCTGTCCAGAGAAGGCGGTGGAAGGACCTTCTGCCCTCCCTGGAACGGAAGTACTTGAGCAAGTTTCTCTCAAAGGTCACACTAAAGAGTTCAGGCTCAGAAGCCGGTCTCTGTGTCCCCAGTGACCGTCTCTGTTCCGCAGGGGGCCTCTGTGACTGGGGCGAGCCCTCCACTCCCCTGCCCTCCCTCTTCCCCCACGCGGGCTGTGTGGACTCCTCGATGCTTGTGCTACTCAGTGGGCTGTAATTCGCCGCTGCCTCCTGTTTTGGGAGGAGGCTGTCCCCCGTTTAGCCGATGCGAGCGCTGCTTCACGCGGTCCCTCTGACGCTCTGATCTCTGAGAACACTTCCTTTTGAGAAGGCGAAGGAGTTCTCCTCGCATGACTCTTCTGCTGGCCCTGGCGCCCTTGCCCCACGAACGCCATTCCGCGGAGTGGAGGCCCGGCCGCGCGCACACGAGGCCTGGCGTTCAGCATCTTCGTCTCTTCTGGCCGCTGTAACGGAACGCCAGGGACTGGGCGGCTTGTCCCCAGCAGACATTTATTTCTTACAGTTCTGGGGGCTGGAAGCCCAAGGTCAAGGTCCAGCAGGTTCGGTGTCTGGTAGGGCCTGCTTCCTGGTTCGTTGACAGCGGTCTTCTGCGTCCTCACGTGGCCCGAGGGGCAAGGGGGCTCCCTGGGGACTCATGTGGGCACCAGTCCCCCTGGCGAAGGCGCCACCCTCAGACCTAGCCGCCTCCCTGAGCCCCAGCTCCAGATGCCATCGCATGGGCCGAGGGGGACACAAACATTCGATCAGTGGCCTCATCGCTCTTAGAGTCCCCGGCCCCATTCTTCACATCCGGAGCCAGGTGACTGTGTGTGTAGAGTCAGAGGGGTCTCTGGTTTCGGACAGTAGGACTGCTGGATGAAGCGTCCTCGTAGTGAGGTGATGCTTTTTTTTTTTTTTTTAAACACATTAGGGGTATTGATGTATCAGGAACTTGGTTGTATATTTTCTCTACGTTCATCGTTTTACTATAAAAATTAGTCTTTTCCAGTATATATTTTATAGTAAGTACTTTTCCAATATGTACTTTTCCAATACGTATTCAAAATCGATACATTTTATTGATCACTATCGTTTTACTACCAAAATTAGTTATTTCAAACTTGATACTGACACTTTATTGATCACTATCATTGTATCATTTCAGAACGCTTAGAAGTATTAAGTCCCTGTAATCCTCCTAATGGAAAACAAATTTCACATAAGGAAGAAAGACATAGGGGAGCACAATTAAGCTACGAAAAGATTTATATAAGCAAGTTAAATATTTTTGCCCCATTTTTCTGCAGTGAACCCAGCTTTAGAGCATAGAATTTACCATCACATTAAAAAGGAGATATCAGCAGTGTGAAGCAGACATCTAGGGAGCTGCATGTTACAACAAAACCCAAAAACAAAAAACTTCCATCTCTTGGATCCAGAGTCTTTTTGATGCAAATGAGGCGTTTGCCAGGGATCTAGAGGATAGAATGTTAACGGGTAGTGTCCGGTAGCCATTGGAAGATGTTTTCCAGACTTTATCTCTTGTCATATTTCATTTGCTCTTTTTTATTCTCTCTATATCCACAGTTCGTAGAAAAGATATGATTCTGGTGGTGCCCACATATCTAGGTGGGCTTGTATTACTGACTAGTGAACAGAATCAATGATCTTGGGAAATGCCAATTATTTCATTTTACTTCCTTTTTAGGAAAAGTAGTTTCACTGTCACTTATGAAACAGTACCTAAGCCCACAACATTTCAAAGAATGTTTTATTTATTTTTCATTTTTATTTTATTTATTTTTTAAGAATGTTTTATTTTTAAAGTGTTTCTCTTTTGTCACTAGTAAAACAAGTACATTTGTTTGATTTGACCTACCCTTGATGTTATGAAAACAAAACCAATCGGACCATTTCCCAAATACTTATGTTTTCTTCCACTGCTCACTAGTTTAGAACTTCCAGAAAATGCTTTTGCTGAAATTGAGTGCAGTGTTTTATATTTGTGATTTGTTTCTCCCTGTTAACTAGATTCTGCTGTAGGATTACCTTGTGGTGTTGGCTTTGACTACTCTTTGCTGCTGTATAGCTGTTTTTGGACAAGTGCTTTTCCTTTTTGAGGTACAGAGCCCTAGATTTTCTTTCTCACTGAGCACCAACGTCAAAGATACCACAGAGTAGTTCTTTCTCTTTCTGGAAGAGGCACTCTGGAATAGATACAGTGTGGGAGCAGGTGTGGCTTGCCAAAGAGTGAGGAAGCTGCATTTTATATTATTATATTGCAACAAATAAGAGAATGGTTTCAACTTTCCTTGGGGCTGTTCATGTAATTTTATCATACTTCTCTCGTTTTTGAGATCTTCATACTTACAACCAAAATGTTCAGATCTCTGCTGTACGCTCATGTTTATTCTCACGTCTCACGGTTAAACCCATGACCTCTGTCCTCTCTCATTGGCTGTGTTTTTGCAGTGGCTTCTTATTATATCTTCTGGCCTTATGTCCATTCTTTTCCTAATTCTTCCCAAAAAGTATCCTCTTTGCTGTCTTATGGGAGCCTTTGTAATGTTTATCTCATAAGTGACATCTTGTTGAATCCATACAAACTACTCTGAGATTCCCCACAAAGGCCCTTGATTTCATGAATGTTTCTTTGCATATTTTTTCATCCTGTCTAGGATATCAGGATATCTGTCTGACCCTATGTGCCAAATTCCTGTGCTTGAGGAATTGTTCTGGCTTATTTATTATCTAAAGGCTAAATGAGTATTTAGTATCTTATAGTATTCTTTCCTAGGAATTGGATGGTTCTCCTTCCATTAAATAATGATTCAAGGATTTCCTCATCTTTTTATCACTTTTTATTAAAAACTGACCAAAGAGGGTAAACTTGACATTTCAAATGAAAACTTGAGTAGATCTAGTAAGACTACTGCTCGCATAACTACAAACTTACCTACACTCTGTTCCCAGGAGCGTAAACAGCACGTGCAGAAGACATTACAGACAACATGTCCCGGGCCGTCAAGGGGATGATTTAATCAGAGCCTGGCGGTATGGTGGTGTCTCCTGAGGAGGGAGTGCTCAGAGCCAAGGAGAGGGCCTGGGTGTGATAGGCGGGTCAGGGTGTCCTTAGGGGGTCTTGGGGAAACAGGAGCAAGAGTGAGGATGTCTTAACCTGAGTCATGAAGGGGGAAGTGGTGGTGGGTCTTTTCTTGGACTATTGGGGATCAAAGTGGCCTTTTGGGGTTAGCATTTCCTTCAAATACTAGGGGCGGGCCTTAGCGGCCAGCACTGCTGTCCAGGGGCCCGAGCTTGGCTTCCACACTGTCAGTGCTGCCTTGTGTTCAGAGTGGATGCCGCTCCTCCCTGCACAACTCCGAGGTGATCCTAACCCTGGAGGCAAACTTGCGCCTAAGAAATAGTCCCTGGAGGACTCTTGCTGGTGGTGCTTCCCATCTGTTGAGAGGTGATGGCAAAGGTCTGTTGTTTTATGGTCTTGGAGGTCAGGCATCCTAAAATAAGAGTTCCAGGACTGAAAAGGAAGGATCCAAACTGGTCTAGAAAGTGGTATTATAGTCAGGAGCTGAGCGCGGAGGCCAGCCAGCCCGGCGGGTCCCTGCACCTGGTGGAGGGGCATCGTGCCGCTTGGCGGCACTGCATGTTGTCTTGAGGGTCTTGAGTCACCTGTCCAGCACCGGCATGTGGAGCCTGAGTGTTGTGCCCACCTCCCTGTGGCCTGGCCAGGGAGGGTCTTGCTTATGCCTGGTCATGCAGGCTTCAGGGCTCAGGGCTTCTACTAACCTGGGCAGAAGTGCCAGCTGCCCTGGGGTCCGGAGACAGATCGGGGCGGTCAGGTGCTCGTTCTTGGTGAGGCCAAATCAGGTGGGGAAAACATTGGGAACATTAGTTCGAGAGGTGGTAGCCAGATATTGAAGGAAAACAGAGAACTGGAAATTTGGTTAAGGATTGACAATTTGGGCAAGGCAGCAGAAATGGGGCCAACATGCAGGTAGGATGGAAACTGGTTTTTCCATAGGAAAAAAGGAAGTCAAATGAATCTCTACCAAAAGAAGAAAAAAAATGGAGTTTTCACATCCATCAGTTCCCTGGAGTGTACAGAGAGGTGCAAAATAACTCAGACAGTGACCATGGCTAGGGTCTGATATCCTGGAATGGTGTAGTGTAAACAATGCATAGTTTCCCACAGAGACACAATTTTTTTCCCATAGTCCCTCCTCTAATAATCAAAGAGAGATTATTTGTGATCACAAAATAAGGCTGGTCTCATTAGATTTATTTACATAGGTGTAGCAAGAATAGTTTGCGGGAAGTTTTCATCAGGGATCTCAGACTGCACGTTTAAAAGCCTCTTGGGGTAGGAAGCCCAGAGCTGACTGTCAGATTTCACCTTAAGTGTCTGTACATTTGCATAAATTCTTTTCTCCTGAGGTCCCCAGCAGATCCTACAGTTCCTGGGCCTGCTGCAAAGTGATGGTTCTTGCAGGAACCCTGCGAGCCAGGCACAGGCTGGTTCCCAAGAGGGCTTGGCAAGCATCGGTGCCGTGAAGCCTACCTTAGTTCCTTAAAAGTGTCTGGTCGTTACTGGTTCAGTGAACAGTATACTCAAATATGATCTTCGCAGCAAGGCCATGGTTGCATAACCAGTTTTTTTCTGTTATGTGCTGGTAACAAGATGGATTCTTTTTGAACCTGGGCAAATAATTATATTTCTCTGAAAGTAAAAACACTAAATAATAATGAGTTCCCAAATTCTGGAGAGGTCAGGCAGAGACTCAGATACCGTTTCTAAATGTGTCCTTTCTCTTGGCCAAAGCCTCGCTGACCAAACTGCTATAAGATGTAGACAGCATAAGAAGAAGAGAGTTGCCTTACATTCAGAAAGTAGAACATGAAAACATTTCCGATAAAAACCACAGCCCCTCTTCAGGAGTTCACTTAGACCTGGGATTAATTCTCACTTTGCTTGATCTTGGGTTAGTGGCCTCAGGAAGCCATCGGCTTCTCCATTAGAATTCTGGAAATCCTGACTCCGTCCCCCTGGTAGGGTCTTAGCATTGTTTGAATGATGCCACCAGGAGACTGTACCCAAACTATTTGGCATATTCCTTTTCCATGGCTACAAGCAACTTGGCTTCTTTTGAAGGCAAATCACTCTGGCCTCTAGGTGATCGCAAGTGTTTATCAGGAAGCATCAGAGGGAAATGAGAATCTGTAGGTGACAAAGATTCTAAATGGCTGTGGCTGACTTTATACTGGTACCTCTCAAAAGGTCTGATCAGAGTGGAATGACGCACCTGATGGGGGACATTGTTGTCATGTGTGAGAAAATGGCAACCAGAAACAGTACAGTCAACATCTGTAAGCATAATGGGTAGCTCTATCTTCAAAGAAGACTGGATAGTATGTGTAATTATAAAAATGGAAGAACATAATCTTTACAGAAAAAAAAAATCTTCAGGTATAACAAAATAACCCCAGATATCATATACCATGGATTCCCTAATTATGTAAATGGAGTAGATCAAGAATATGTCAAGATTGTCAAGTAAAGAGATTTGCTGGGTCCAGAGTAGGACCTAAAAATCTGGGTGGTAATAACACTTTACTCACACAAATTGAACCTGAGAAAGACTCCGTGTCGTTTCTGATTTCCCATACAACTCATCAATACTAACACATCACATTGACCTAATGATTTCTGGCATCCCGCTTTTCATGTGGCGGAAGAAAAAAATCTTTGTGATTTTCCAGGTGTATCTGGGAAATCTCAGACAGCTTTAGGATTTGGTTTTGGGGAAGACAGAATTATCAAAAGTTGTCAGGAAATTTTGAGCACTTGATTAAGGTAGGATCATAGGTTACTTAGAAATAATACTTGATTACTTAAAGTGGCAAGAAAAGATTTTACAAGTAAGCACAGAGATAACATAACTTTAAAATGCCTCACTTTTTCTTAAATGACTAGATTTCATAAAGACACAAGGAAGCAATAAAGTCAACATGAACCATAGAAGACGATTTTGGTAGAATAAAGAATTTTTGTTACCTAAACAAGTTACACAGAAAAAAATGAATAAATGAATAATACCTTACGTTTTATTTTATTTTTAAATGTTTGTGTATTTGTTTTGGGGGAGAGAGAGAGAGAATATACATGCAGCTGGGAGAGAGGGATCGAGAGGGAAAGAGAGAATCCCAGGCAGGCTCTGCATTGACAGCCTGGAGCCCAACATGGGGATCAAATCCTAGAAGTCTGTACCCAGTTGTTTTACTTTAAAAGTATTGCGACTTAGTATAAACCACATATTGATTTTAACTTTTAACTATAAGAACTTCTTTTTTTTTGGAAGACATTTATTTACTTACTGGGGGGGAGCAGAGAGACTGTGCATGTGCGTGAATGAAGTGGGGGACAGCGGGAGAAGGAGAGAGAGGATCTCAAGGAGGCTCCATGATTAGCACAGAACCCAGCATGGGGCTGCCTCTCACAATTGTGAGATCATGACCTGAGCTGAAATCAAGAGTAGACGCTAACCGACAGCCACCCAGGTGCCCCAAAAAGTGACTAATTTCTGAAATTAGTTACTAAAGTCATTTACTAAAGCAGCCCCTGGGAAAACTGGGGATGAATAAATGTACAGCATCACACACTGGCATTTTTATGTATTTCATTTCCTCTATAGCAGATAAAAATAAGAATCAAAATCATATAACCTTAAAATTATCCTTAGTTATTAAAACTTCTGTATTCTCTCTTACTGAGCAATGATTAATGAATATCCATTAATTAACTCAGTTTAGCATTAGATGAAAGTTATAAGTTCCCTGAATGTCTTAGATATTATCTTAAAGATTTCATGATGTATGACATAGTTGCCATTAAAGTAAAACTTGTCAAAATAATGATTCATTTTGGTTAAATACAAATTAACACTTTTCATAATCTTAAACATTATGTAGAAATAATGCTCACTTAGTAAGTCTCTGTAAGATTAGGAAGACATGCACAAGAAGAATAAAAATGTATTATTATATTTCTATCTGGTAACTCAGAGAAGAGATAGCTGTTTTTAATAAAGCAAAAATATTCAGCTAGTGTCATTTGCCAGAGATTTACCAAAATATGTGAACTTGAATTCTTAAAACATTTGGATTTCTAGGAGAATAATTTTTATTTTAATTGTCGAAAATACTGGGAGTTCAATTTCCTTAATTTTGGAGATTTTAGGAATATTCACTTTATAAGTCTGTCTTTCTAAGCCAGTCACAATATAGCTTCTTCAGTAAATGTTATAACCTCATTTGGTAACACCGTCTCCTGGTGCTTATGTCAAATATGTGAGAACGGCCTCTCTGAATGACACATATATACACATAGAGACATGGGGCTTTTAGTTCCAGTTACAGAATTTCACTTGTGGCCCAAGCATAAGCACGGAAGTCCAAAACTCAGTCCAGGTATCTACTTGATGGCATGAAATACTGAACAGTTTTGAGCTCAAAGTAGAAAAATAGAAAAAAAAACTAAAAAAAAGGCAGATTCTTTGTCATTTTTCACACAACAAAGATCTGTATAAACCATTATCCCCTTTACAGAGAGAACTGAATGGTCAGATGGTAAAACCAAAGGGAGGGCGCCTGGGTGGCTCAGTCAGTTATGTGCAGGACTCTTGATCCCGGCTCCAGTCATGATCTCATGGTTTGTGAGATCAAGCCCCGAGCTGGATTCTGCCATGATAGCGGGGAGCCTGCTTGGGATTCTCCCTCTCCCTGTCTCTCTGCCCCTCCCCTGCCTGTGCTCTCTTTCTTTCTCTCCAAATTAAAAAAAATAATAAAACAAAGGAAATTGGCACTAGAAATCAAGTAAATGCTCAGAATGAATCACAGTCAAGTTCTTACTATGGTATCAAAACACAGGTGTCTAGAGGATGGAATCAGGAGCTGGGCTCAGTGTTGGGCCCATAGAGCACCAGTCAGAAATGGTGCACAGGGAATGGTGAAGAAGCAAGAATAAACCCGCCTTAGCCACACACCAAAACTGTGAAAAACAAAATGAACAAGGCAATTAAAATCTTTGTCTTCAGAGGCACCCGGATGGCTCAGTCACTCTTGATTTTGGCTCAGGTCATGATCTCACGGTTTATGGGATTGAACCCCATGTTTGGGCTCTGTGCTGACAGCGTGGAGCCTGCTTGGGGTTCCTTCTCTCTCTCTCTCTCTCTCTCTCTCTCAATAAACATTAAAAAAAGATCTTTGTATTCAGACTGTAGTTATAGGGACTGTCTTCATTAATGAGACTGTCAGGAGGAGAGGAGGGGGTCCAGGTACATCAGCCGTTAGCAGGTCTGTGGTCACCGCGATGAGGATGGCGATGGTCTTATCTGAGTCTCTGAGGAAGCGCGGTGGTGCATCCTGTTACAGAACAAAATTCAGCCGAGTAAATTTGAAGATCTGATGGGCTTTCACAAATCTGGAAGAAGATGGGAGCCACCAAGGAGTTATACAAAATAGAACGTTTTTATAAGGAGTGTAGGACCAAGAAGTTACTGGCAAAACAGAAGAGACAATTGCTTCAGGCAAGATCACCTTCCCATGAGGGGAAGGGCAGGGGTCTTCGGCAGATCACCTCCTCTCCCTGCAGGGCAGGGGGAAGGCTCCCTGGCGGACGACCTCACCCAAGACCTGTCGATTAGAAGATTCCAGACTGATGGTTAACACTGCATTTCCGGGGGAGGTTGAAACTGCAATTAGGTTAGGTATTCACGTGGTTTGGTGATTTGGCCGGGCTCAAGTGATGCCATTTTGGGCCTGTGGTCTTCTTTTCAGCAGCCGTGTCTGGTAGCATGAGAGGGAAGGGAGGTCCTTTGTGTTACCCTGATTTCAGACCACAAAAGGCGGGAAGATTTTTTAACCTGTGCTCTGTGTTCTAGGGCACGGGGCACAGGTGAAGTTCAGCTTTGTCTCGGGGAATCAACTTTCTTTTTTTTAAAATAGTTTATTGTCAGATTGGTTTCCATATAACACCCACTGCTCTTCCCCACAAGTGCCCTCCTCCATGACCACCACCTCCCTTCCCCCTCCCCCTTCAACCCTCAGTTCGTTTTTAGTATTCAGTAGTGTCTCAGGTTTTGCGCCCCTCTCTCTCCAACTCTCTTCCCCTCTTCCCCTCCCCCTGGTCCTCCATTAGGTTTCTCCTGTTCTCCTGTTAGACCTATGGGGGAATCAACTTTTAATAGAATAGGGATGCATCTTACAGGACAGGTAAATGCAGGTCTCAGTTGTAAAGAATTGTTTCATAATTCGTCAACACTGAATACGGTTAGTTCTAGTAAATGTTAGCTGGTCTTCTTTGGTCTTTTCCAGTAATGGTAAGCAACGCTTACTGATGCTCATTAGATTTGCACACCGTGAATATCACCTTCCATATTGATTTCGGGGGGAGGGAGGGTTACCAACATGAAGGAGAATACAGTGGCCAGACTCTCCCTGCTTGGATTGCCACCAGTGAAATGGGGTACATAGCAAAGTTACATAAATAAATGACTGAGTTGAGAAATGGTGGGTGTTCTCATGAAATTACGTGCCATGAAGGTTATAAACTTACAGAACTGCTAGCATTAATATTTACTTTCAACGGAAGTATTAGTCGTGCGGCCGGTCTGTGAGTACTTCATTATCTCACGTCTTAGACAAGCCCCGTGAGGAAGGGCAGGTCTGCCCCGTCAGGTGTGGAGACCGTGACATGTGAAATGCAGAAGCAGCTCCTGAGGCCCAGCCCCCTTCCGCTGGCAGCGGATCCTGTTTCTTGTGCCTCACCTACTCTTTCTGCAAAATCGATTCTTAAAAGGTACTTTGTGGATTTTCCTGTAGTAGCTTTCACCTTGGCTTTCATGTATATGGAAGTTTTACTCAGCTCCACAGAACAAGTAAGACTTAAAGGACCTTGAGTTGTTTTCCTGCTTGTTCTTGGGTGCCTTGCCAGTTAAAAAATATGAACCAGAATGATACTTTAAAAAATGTATGCTGAACATTTTTTAAGTATGTTATTTATTTATTGTGAGAGAGAGAGAGAACGTGCACAGGCATGCAGTCTGTGAAAGGCAGAGACAGTGAGAAGAGAATCCTAAGCAGGCTTCACGCTGTCCGCGCAGAGCCGGACGCAGGGATCAATCTCACGAACCGAACTGTGAGATCACCACCTGCGCTGAAACCGAGAGGTGGAAGCTTAACCGAAGCAGCCATTCAGGCGCCCCTGATCTCAAGCAGTATTTACACATGGGCAGCAAGAGTGTGTGTTGGCCTTCTCGGGGATGCTTTCTAAAGTCTAGAGCTACGTTATACTGAACAAATAAAATTCCGTGTGAGCGTTTTCAAGAGTGATTTCAGATTGATCGTTTCCCTCTGTTATTTGCTCTCCCGAGGTTAAATACCAAGCCTGACAAGTCACCACCAAATTTTATCCTTGGTGCCTGCAAGTTTAGGTGGATCTCTCTTTGTGAGGTCCTCAAGATATCCCAAGGGCTGGCTCAGTCCGGCAGTGACCTCCCCCAGCATCTGTGAGGCGGGGTCTCCAAGCCTGGTACCAGGACAGTTTGCCCAGGAGGACCTTGTGGCCTTGACTCTCAAAGTGAAGACAGCCTTAGCTCCTTCCCAGAGGCTAGCCAGACCTGCCTGAGCCTCGTTCTCAAATACGACATTCTAGGCAAGGCCCGGAATCGTCACCGGGTCTTCCACTCACATTCTGGTAGGATGGAAGACCTTCCAAAACGACACAGAAATCTGTATTGCCATGGAAAACAAAGAGACTTAGTAAAAGATTCCAAATTTGAGGCAGTCTTTGAAAATCAGATATTTTATTTCAGTTTACAAAAGAGCTGTCTACTACATGCCTCTGAATTACAGGTAGCTTAAGAAGGAAGGGAAAGGGCTTCTTTATTCATAGAACAGAATGGTAAGGCGGCGTCCACAGTACTCCAAGGCCACAAGCACCCTGCGTTTCCCTCATCCATCCATTCAGTCCTGGGTAGGTAGTTCTCTTCTGTGGCAGCTTGAGTTCCGCTCTTAACCGCTGTCTGCTGCCGACCACACACAGGTCGGAATCCCGACTCGTCCAAAGACTGGTCTGGTCTGAGAGCCATCCAAGCAAGGCCCCGAGAAGCCCGTTTATTCTGTGAAGCGTCTGTGGTTCAGCTACTTGGTATCGTCCTTTTCTGTGGGGTTCTGAGAAGTCCTGTGGGGGGGTCCCAAGCTCTGCCGCTAACTTATTACATAGCCGTTCATGAGCATCGGAGGAAAGCAACCCTATCCGTAGCCTTAAAATGGCTGATGGTGACTTATGACTCATGATTTTCAAATGTGAAGGGTCTGATGCGATTTAAGAGTAATGTTACTAACAGGGAAATTTGGTGGTTTTATGGCAAGCAAAACAAAGTTATAGAATGATAACCCCAAAAATTAACCAAAATTTCTTTAAGGACCATAACTAAACCAATTTTCACAGAAGTCAGTAAGCATTATTCTGCTTTCAAAAATATTAAAAAGAGGATTATTTGTCAAAGTGATGAGGGCTGGCTGGGTCTGAGGACCCAGAGGGGGTCCCGCAGGACCAGCCAGGAGGGTCCCCGACTGCGCACAGGACAGAAGTCAGACGCAGGCCAGCCGCAGGTGAGAGCAGACTTTACTGGTGGTGGAGAGCGCGCAGGTACAGACACGGGTCTGGGAGACTCAGGAAAGGAAAGGGGAGGGGTCTCGTCCTTGCTTCAAGTCTGGGGTTTTTATCGAGGATGCTGGTCTGGGTGAGTGTCCTTGCAGACACAGGAGCCGGTTAGAACACAGTGTCCTTCACAAGTCGTTTATTCCTCGGGGCAGGGGGCCTGGGTGTCAGGAGGTCTAGCGCCCGTGGTCTGGATGCGCGTACGAGGGCTTCTCTGTGACTCGCACCGGCTCCTTCCTCACGTTTTCTGTTCTAGAGACCCCGTCCGCTCCTTGTCCCTTAGGAGGAGCACACACACTGTTTGCATTAAGAAGCATGAGTAGTGTGGGGATGCAGGTCCTAGCAAGAGGAGAAGCAGGGAAAGGGGTAAAAAGCAGATTTTTTTTAGTGGAGTCCTTCAGTGTCCTTGTCTCAAAATGATCAGCTTGAATTTTTGGAGGAAATGAATCTTCAGATGTATTGTAGTGTTCCTGAGGCACAATAACCATACTAGGAACATGTCAGAATTATCAAGAGGTTTAGTAAGCCTGAAAGAGGTCCTGGACATCTACAGTCTTATTTAAAAAATACGGGTAATTCTGATGTGCATCCCCAGTTGAAAGCCATTGGCCTACACGCTGTTAGATTTAAATTACAGAAACAAGAGCTTCACCAAGTTAACAACTGGATAACTGAAATTCTAACACTGTGGTGTTGTGTAATAGCCTAGAAGAGACTAGAACACTCTGAATAGGAGAAAACTCAACACAGGCAAACATGGGTTTGGACATGGACATGGACAGTGCTTCCCTGAAGGTAAAAACAAGGTCAATAACCAATTCCGAGGATTTTTCCCAAAGCTGTGATTTCTGAAATATTTATATGTGTAACATTGTACGTATTAAATATTCACCTAGACAGGCTGAGTGGCCCTTGTGAGTTCACAGGAACCTTTACAATAGTGACACGATAAACCTAATTATCCCACAGCTCTCTTATAATAAGTGAAAAACATATTTTCTTGATTTCCAGGAATTCCTTGAGAAATCTCCAGGATAGTTTTAGGTGTAAAGGATATCCTTCAAGTTTTATTTTTATATATTTAGGATCCAAGGCAAAAATGCGAGAAGTTATCAGACAGGTTCACACAAATCCTTAAGACAGGATCCTGAGTGCCGTAGAAACAGTACCGGATAAGTGATTTAGTCAGAGTGATAAGAAGACATTTAAAAATAAGCACAGACTGTAACCTGCATGAGCAAATGTTATTTCCTTAATTGTGGGCATCACTTAGTCCTCATGAGAGGGAGGCCGTTACTCTGTTACAACAGTCTTTGCTCTTTAAACAGATTGTGTGGAAAATAGGACGGATCTTTTGCGTTGTAGGCAAAGCAGTAATCAGTAACCAAAAACAAAAAAAACCTCAGCCCATCAACATCAGGTACAGTTGACTAAAATGTTAACACATTTCGGGCTTTCCTTCAGACTCAAGTACTATAAACTAAAACAAGTTAAGCGAATTTTCCAAGTTTCGTTCTTCAGTATGTCTTTACTATTCTGTACAGACGGACACTTGACTGAGCACACAGTTGTATTCATGTGGTCACAACAGTTTAATAGTAACCCGGAGATGTTATTTCTGTTAACAGGCCATGCGCTCTTGTGTCCTTAAGTGCATCGATAAGTATTTTTATAGCTTTCCTGTTTCAATTTCTGTGAGATTAAATATCGATAGTCGTGACCCACATGAACAAAGGCTCTTTGGGTTCCTCAGTAAATCCCAGTAGTACAAAGTATACAAACTGTATCATCGTGTAAAGGAGTGCAGAGACCGTAAAACTTGAAAACCGCTGCTTTAAGAGATATAAAATTACTTTTTTTCTCCAAAAACAGCCACATGCACAATTGTATTCCTCTGTCAGTATTATTCTTAGTGTAACCTTAACCATTCACATTAATTATATTTTTTTAGCCAAAGTTACTAATTTCTACTTCACAGAAAACTGGGGAGAATAACAGAAATGCCCGTCTCACCCAGGCCTGTTAGCAGACCGGCAAGGCTCGGGTCACACCGCCGCACCCCTGCGTCCCTCTCACACGCTATCACAGCCGCAAAAATGAACACATTGATCGGCACGACCCAAAGACAGCTTCTGCGTGGCATATAAAAATAAAATATACGTAAAAAATTAGAACTACATCTAGTAATCAGTGTTTCAGTGTTCTCTTATAAATTATTGAGTTCTCCAACAAGTTTTAAATTAATATCTGCCTAAGGTTTATGTTACCTAATATTAAGAGGCAAACTGAAGCACCTTAACAATTTTAAGAGTTTATTTGAGCAAAGTTTGAATCAGGTGCTGCCCACTGGAGGTGGTTAGGGTGCTCCTCTGCCTGGAGCTGGGGAAAATACTCAGAGGAGAGGTGGGGTCAGAGCAGGAAAATTACTCCATCGGCTGTGGCTTACGTGGTTGTCTTCTATGGGAAACCTTAGCTGGCTCTTTGGGGTAGGTTGTTCGTAGGTTTGGATTGCTTGGCCTTAAGGGGTTTATCGGCTGCCATTCTGGTTGCTCGTGTAGGGTACGAAGGCCGGAGAGCCACCTTGGTCTAACGGCCTCCTAGTTTAATTAACGTAGCACTAAAGATCCTGGAAATTCTCTTCATGCTGACATATTATGAAACATGATTAGTGTTGATATAAAAAGAATAATGATTTGTCACAAATTTAGTTTGTATAATCTTAAACATTGTATAGGGATAATCTTAGTTTATCTAAATCTAGGAAAAATGAACCCAAGTAGAGTAAATGTATGTTTATATTATACTTAACATGGATAATTGAGATAAGACGTAACTGTTTTCATTAGGTGAAAATTATGAAACAAATATTTCTAAACACATTTACTGTATGAATTTGAATTCTTAAAGTGTTTAAGTTAGTTATAATTTCAGCCACTGGTCAAGAATAAAGATAGAAATACTAAAACCAGTCTAGATTTCAAAGACCTATTCTCCCTCCTTGTGGGCATGAAAGTCTTAATTGACTTTTAGCTCCAAAATGGGCAAATAAGCAAGCAGGGAAGAAAAAAGAATAAAAAAAGACTAATAAACCCAGTTGTCTACGGTCTCTTACCAAAAAACAATAAATCTCTATAATCCATTCATGAATTTCCATAGAATACCAAGTAGTCAGACCATAAAACCAAATTCCTAAGCATTGCTTCCACTGATAGAGAATAATGCTTCCCTTAATGAAACAAAACAAAGCAAGAGCTAGTAGAGAGGAAAATTGAAATGAGAGAAACAGAGAGTCAGCAAAGTTCTGTTGCCACTTGGCGTTCAGCTCTGGAGGCCGATAATAGATGCCCCTGGGCCAGAGCCGCCTGTGGAGCGCCCCCCGGGGGTGCCGTCAGAGGAATCTGCTGGGCAGAAAACCTTCACGACTGTTAAAAGATACCTTTTTAAAGGTGCATCGTAACTTTCTCACCAATAGAAAAGGAACATGTGTTAGAGGTTTTATTTAGCTCACTAATTAATGATGAGACAGGACAGTTGTTTTATCCTCTTCAGAGGGGAATCCACAGAGCAGACATGCTAATGGACCAGAAGGAGCAGTGACATGGCTTTGTTACCAGAGTGGGAGAGGGAGGTCAACTGAATGTCCACTGGAGGGACTTCGCGTTTCTGCAGATGAGAATTATTTGCATCACTACCAATTTTCTGCAACGGATAGAGTTGTAAAATAGCTCAAAGACCACGAAAGGTGTAAGCGCCCTAGAAGCAGATAATCCTGAAGGGACAACGCACAGTTGTCCACTGAAGATACCCAGTAATCATTTGTTCCTTTTTCAAGTATTTTTTTCAAGTAATTCACAAGGTTTTCCCTCCAGCCTTAATTCTACAACTAAGTCTTTTCACTTTATCATAGATTTCTCCATCCATTAACCATCTCATTTTGTTAATTCATCTTTAAAGAAGTGGCAGGGACAAATCCATGTTGTTTTTTTAAGGAGCTTCCTTAAAAGCTTTCCTTAAACCAAGGGAGTTATATTGGATATATTTCCTAATACCTAATTTTTAAGAACAGTTAAGTAAATATGCTTGATAATAACACTGCTCTATTTCAGGCCAGGACCATTTGTCACCCCAGCCTGAGCACGTGCTGTCTGTCATGGCACTTGTTAGCACTGTACCCCAGGGAGAGCTTGTCTCCTAGGCTCTGTGACCGGACTGTGTAAATGCACCTGTCACCCTCTAGATTCTGTATCACACATCTACAGGTCAGAGTTTTTTTTTCCTTCTGTGTATTTTTTTTCTTTTCACTTAGACTTTTAATCTGGGGTTTGAGTTTCCTTATATACAACTGTTTTTCTCCTTTGGCCAAGGATGAAAGGTACTGTCCAGCTTATGGTTGACTTAACTGTCCAACCTTCTTTCACTCAGACTTAATTGGGGTCATGCCCATGATTTTCTCTTTTTGAGTGGTATTAATTGCATAGATTAATAGACTGTACTCATATATTCATGTATATGAAGTGTGTGTATACTTATTTTCCATTTTGTATTCATGCACTTATAATAAATAGTAAACAAGTAGTGTTTTGAGTGCTTACTGTCTGCTCGTCACTGTTCTAGTTACTGGGGGATTTTAGCAGGGAGACGATTTAAGTAGCTTTCATGGCAGTCCACGTGAGATGGTGGCATGTTTCGAATGGGGTAAATGAGGAATGGCCAGGTTCAGGACATGTGCACGGTTGAGCTGATGGGACGAATCAATGGATTGGATGTGAGGTGTGAGAAAATAACGAAGAGTGAAAGAAACGTTCTTGACTTGAGCAGGAAGAGAATCAGCATTAAGCCAGTGAAGCTGTAGAAGGAGTGGGTTTGGGAGAGAAGATCAATAATTTAATTGTTTTCTTTTATTGTGAGAGAATATATAAAACATAAAATTTGCCATTTTAACCATTTTTAAGTGTACGGCTCAGTGGCCATGTTCAGTGTTGTGCAGTCATCATCACCATTTCCAAAACATTTTCTTCACTTCAAAATAAGACTCTGAACTCATGAAACAATAACTTCCCATTTCCCACCCAACCCCTGGCCTCTGAGAACCTCTATTCTGCTTTCTGTCTCGACTAATTTACCTATTCTACATATTTTCTATAAATAGAATCATATATCTGTCTTTTATGTCTGACCTTTTTCACTTAGCATAATGTTTTCAAGAGTCAGGATATAGTATGTATTAGAACTTCATTACTTTTTAATGCCTGAATAATAATAATAATAATAACACGAACATGATTTATCCACTCACCTACGGGTAGGCACGTAGCCTATTCCCCCTTTTGGCCGCTGTGAATAAAGCTGTAATGACAGCTCTCACACAGCACGTGAGTCCATGTTTTCAGTCCTTTCTGATATCTACCTAGGGGCAAATTTGTTGATTGTATGGTAATTCTGTGTTTAACTTTTTGGAGAACCACCGAACTGTTTTCCATAACAGTGGCATCATTTTTTGTCAACGTTTGTTACTTTTCACGGGTTTTTGTTGTAGCCAACCTAGTAGGCATGAGGGGTATTTGAGATGTTGTTTTGGATTTCCCTAATTAGTGATATGGAACATCTGTTCATGTGCTCATTGTCCATTTGCTTTTCTTCTTTGGAAAAAATATCTTTTCATGTTATTTGCCCATTTTTAAAATGAGTTGTTTGTCCTTTTGTTTGTTGAGTTATAGGAGTTCTTCATATATTCTGGATATTAAACCCTTATCAGATACAGGGTTGGCAATATTTCCTCCTATCTGTAGGTTATCTTTTCATTCTCTTAATAGGGGTTTTGTGATCCATAAAAGTTCTAAGTTTTGATGAAGTCCAATTTATTTATTTCTTTTCTTTTTCCCTGTGATTTTGGTGTTGTATTTCAGGAACTATTCTCAAATCCAGTGTCATGAAGATTTCCCTTATGTTTTCTTCTAAGAGTTTTTATAGCTTTAGGTCTTAAATTTAGGTCTTTAATCCATTTTGAGTTCATTTTTGTATATGGTATAAAGTAAAGGTCCAGGGGCTCCTGGGTGGCTCAGTTGGTTAAGCGTCTGACTTCAGCTCATGTCATAATCTCACAGTCTATGAGTTCAAGACTGGCATCAGGCTCTGTGTTGACAGCTCAGGGCCTGGAGCTTGCTTCGGATTCTGTGTCTCCCTCCCTCTCTCCCACCCCCACTCGTGCTCGCTCTTGCTCTCTCTCTCTCTTCTTATAAATAAACATTAAAAAATATTTTTAATAAGGTAAAGGTCCAACATTATTTTTTTGTGTGTGGCCATCTAGCTCTCCCAGCACTGTTTGCTGAATAGACTATTCTTTACATAGGAATGGTCTTGGCACCCTTGTCAAAAATCAGCTGACCTTAATGGCATCTGGGTGGCTCAGTTGGTGGAGCATCTGACTTTGACTCAGGTCATGATTTCACAGTTCGTGGGTTTGAGCCCCGTGTTGGGCTCTATGCTGATAGCTCAGAGCCTGGAGTCTGCTTTGGATTCTGCGTCTCCCTCTCTCTCTCTGCCCCTCTCCCACTCGCACACTTTCTCTCTCTCAAAAATAAACAAACATTACAAAAATTTTTTTTAATCAGTTGCCCTTAGATGTGAAAGTTTATTTCTGGGTTATCAATTTTGTATGCGTATCAGTTCTTATGCCAATACCATGCAGTTTTGATTACTGTCGTTGTAGTAAGTTTTGAAATTGTGAAGTGTCAGACTTCCAGCTTGGTGTTTCATTTTCCAAATTGTTTTGGCTATTTGGATTTTCCTGGAGTTCCATATGAATTTTGGGATGTTTTTCCATTTCTACAAGCATTAAACCTGCTTTAGATAGTTTTGTCATCTTGTAATATTAAGTCTTCCCGTGTAGGAACACAGGATGTCTTTCCATGTGTTTAGGTCTGTTAAAATTTCTTTCATCAATGTTTTTCTTAATTTTCACTGTACACTTTTTGTGTCTCTTTTATTAACTTTATTCCCAAGTATTTTTTTATTTTGGATGCTATTATAAATGAAATTGTTTCTTATTTTTTTTCTGAGTGTTCATTACCCATATACAGAAGTACAACTGATTTTTACACACTGATTTTTATATAGTGCATCTTTGTTGGATTTATTTATGAGTTCTCACAGTTTTTCTTGATTCTTTAGCGTTTTCTGCATAGAAGTTTATCTCATTTATGAATAGAGATAACTTTGTTTCTTTTCCAATTTGTATGTCTTTTATTTCATTTTTCTTGCCTAATTGCTTGGCCGGAACAGTATCTTAGTTTTGGACATGTTACATCTGGGATCCTTACTAGACCTTCAGATGGACTTCCTTCCCATGTAGGCAGTAGAGTATTTGAGTCTGGGCATCAGGGAATAGGTCTGTACTGGAGGTACGGTAAGGGAACTGTCAGCAGGCAGCTCGTATGTAAAGCCGTGCGGCTGTGTGAAAGATCGCCTGGAGGATGAGTACAGGCACAGAAGGACAAAGCCGTGGGGAGGAAGCCTAGCATTGTGGAAGTCAGGAGGCTTTCCTTTGCCCTGCCTCTCTACCGCTGGGGTGCTTTGCACAGATGACACTCTCTTGGCATCTTTTGGATGGTTCTGCAGAAGAAAGTAGATGGCACGGAAGGGGTGCCTCTTGGGTTTTATTTGGTGCTGTCACATCACTGGACCTGCATAGTTTTCATTCAAGGATAACGTTGACGATCATGATTAGGTTCCAGCCAGCATCTCCCTTGGTGGTCAGAGACACCCGTGGAGAGACTTCTGAGTCTCCAGACTCAGCCTACAAAGCTGTGCTATAGTTGTTCCCTTTGTACCCAAAACAGATGAGAGGGAAGTAGACTCTTCTGGAGGGGTAACTGAAGAGAGACTGCGTTCATCTCTGGCTTAGCACATTTGCCACATCTCTGAGTTCTTCCTTCAAGAATCTTTGTGGCCACCCCTGCAGTGTCTGGGCTCTCCCGGCAGGTGCGGAGCTTGAGTACATCTGTGCTCAGGCTGTCTGCCATGCTCGTGAGGACACCTGTCCAGGCATGTGGTATCGAAGGTCGCTATGCCACTGCTCTTTACTCTGCTGCATCGAGACAGAACAAACCGGAACAAGTAGAAAAGGAATTGTTGAGAGCAGCACAGATCTTGAAGGAACCCAAAATGGCTGCTTCCATCACGAATCCCTACGTAAAGCATTCCGTGAGAGTGAAAAGCCTAAATGACATGACGGTGAAGGAGAGATTCTCTCCCCTCACGTGCAACCTGATCAGTTTTCTTGCTGAAAGTGGTCGCTTGAACAACACCCCTGGAGTCGTTTCTGCCTTTTCGACCATGATGAGCGTCCACTGTGGAGAGGTTCCTTGCACGGTGACCACTGCGTCCCCTTAGATGAACCCACTCTTGCCGAATTAAACACAGTCCTGAAGAGCTTCCTAAGTAAAGGCCAAGTTTTGAAATTGGAGGATAAGACTGATCCGTCCATCGTGTGTGGAATGATTGTCCGTTTTGGAGAGAAATACGCTGATATGTCTGCAAAGACCAAGATCCGGAAGCTGAGCAGGGCCACGCGGGAGATTTTCTGCAAGTGTTGGTTTTCTGTCCGTGAGAATTCCTAAACTTGGAGCAACAATAAAATGCTTCCTGAACAGGAAAAAAGAAGATTCTTTGTGATCCAGATGATCTCTCCATTCTCCTCCCCCACCTTCCCCAGACACACCCGCACAGCACAGGCCCCTCTGATTCCGTGCTGTGTGTCCTCATGGGCTCCTCTGAATGCCTCTGTTCCTTTTCTCATTTATTCGCCGGCTCGCTTAAGACCCAGTAAGTGTACAATGGTTAGTTCATGGTTACAATACACAGCGGGTTGCATTCGAAATATAGCCTATCAGTTACAAACATGTATGAATAGAGTGAGTCCATTTTTGTTTTTTTAAATATATGGATATATGTGTACACACCCTCCCATGGAAACAACATTTGGCAGAATATCTATCAAATTATTAAACAGTAGTCATTTCTTATTGGTGGAATTACAGGGGAATTTATATTTCTAATGATAGATTTCCAAAGCATTTAACATATATTTTGCTGTCAGTATGTTTTTCTTATATAAATAGAAAAGTATTTAAAAACTCATTAAAATAAAACTTCGCAGTTCCAGTTAATAGCAGATGCTGACCCATAAATAAGCAATGCCTTTATCTGAGCTTCTCTGTGCAAGAGGTTAAAGCGTTTGATTGACCCGCGCAGCAGGAGCCTCAGCGTTACTGGGGGTGCACGGCCCAGGCAGGGAGAGCCGGCTCTTCCACTGGAAAACGTGCCTTTCTTGCCCTCGGCTTCCGTGCACGTCTGTTAGCAGGATGGCATCTTCGGAGGCCTGCCAGCTAACTGGTAGAACGGACTTCTGGAGGGAAGCATTTTCCCCCCTCCTCTTCGACCTCATGTCCTGGGTTATTTTGGATTGGTTTGAGGATAAGTAACTGACTTTCTATCTCTTGTGCTGTATTTCCGCCCCTCCCCCGCCCCCCAGGAATATGAAGGTTTTTTTCTTTTGATAGATGCTTCAATGTTTACTTTAAAGTGATGTAACTTTTCAAAAAACGTATTAAAGTTAATTTCTGTGGGAAAAAATGTTTTTTTACATTTCTGACTGTTTTTTGTTCCTTCTCTTTTGAAATCTCTAGCCAACAAGAACATTAGTCATGACAAGCATGCCGTCTGAGTAAGTACTCAGTGTTTTGAGAACTTTCTACTCGATGTAAAATTGGGGATTTTTCTCTCGTGGTCTGTGATGCTGTGCTTGTACCAAAGCTGGTAGCTTTGCACGGTGTTGCCGTTGCTCTGCGTAGCTGATGCTGGCGTAGGAGGAACCCTGGAGATGAAAGACTGTGGACAGCCCGGCACTGCGGGCTCTGGGAGTTGTTTGGCCAGCGCTGAGGGGTCTGACAGTGGGTGGGTGTCCTCGCTCGCTGCGGATCTCGGGCTCGGCGCGTCCGCCACTTTAACCCTGTGGAGGTTCAGTCAGTGGACCACTGCTCACTGAGCCCCTCGCAGTTCCCCAAGAAACACTGTGGTGCGAAGCCCTCTACCGCTCACTGTATGAGAGCCGCCGTCCACACATGTCGTGAAGGGTTAATAGCTTGTTGGCATGCTCTTATCGCCTTCCTTAAACATTTAGCACAATATATAGCCCATCCAACAAAAATACAGCCCCGTAGTCTTTGTAGCAGATTTGTGAATTCCTGTCTAAAGGGGAAAACCATGTGTTTTTAAATTTTTTATATCAATCATAGGTTGTAAGGTTTGAAGGCATTCATCAAAACATGGGGGCATTTCGGTGGAAAGCAGCCTGCAGAACAGTGCATGTTTGCAGTACGTTCTGTGGCAGGGTCCTTTTCCCACCCCTGGCATATGACGTTAAACAGAGCGATTGTTCAAACACCCTGTGTTAGCTGGTGACAAAGGAGCACGCTCAACGACTCTTGCTAACCTCTTATGAAGCACACTGGCCCTTCTCAGTAGTCTAACGTGGGAGTGAGTAGTCTAGTATGGTGGGTGGGATAGTTTTAAAGTCCGAAGCTTTGCTCCCCACACAAAACGTATTAGTAAATAGTTATTTTCTCAAAGTTTTGAAAATGAAATTTTTCGGTTAGGCCATATTCAGTTTTTATTGCCCCCACCCCCCACATATACTTCTTGTCCGAAGTGAAGAACAGGACCTAGACGTTCTGATGCCGCATTGATAAGCCGTGTCTTAGAGACACTTGTTATTGATGAACACATCCAGCAGGGGACTGGCCATGCCGGACTCAGGATAAGGAAAATCATTATGCAGAAGTTCTGGGGAGCATACGGCTTAGAGCGCTTCACTTCTGTGTCGCTTCTGTTTTCTTTGTGTTTCCCCCCAGTTTAGTATTTTCCATAGCTTCAGCAAGCACAGACTGTCTTGTCGAAGTGGGGATAGGGCCCGGGCCTTGACCCATTCATCTTTTTTGCCCTAGGGATCTCTGAAAATGTAAACGTGATACAGTTCAGCCCTTTGGTTTCCCATGTAAAGAAACAGGTCTTGCGCACGGACGTACGCGAGATGGCTGGAGACAACACTCAGGAGCCCGGGGAGGTGAACGGGGCGCTGTCAGGTGCCGTCTGCGCAGGCACGTCCCGGAGCAGCCTCTTTCCCTTCATAACAGGCTTCGGAGAGGAGAGAAATTTACCTCTGAACTCGCTGTGTACGTCATCGTGTGGCTCGGAATGCCCTTCGTGTCCTTTGTCCTTCACTGGGGATTTCCAGAGCTTGCTGGGAGGGAGAGGAGAGTGCGCTGTGTCACAACCAGAGGCTTTAGAAAGGTGCTCAGAAAGGAAGGACAGGGAGAATGGTGAGCAGCTTGGTGCGGAAATTAGATAGGAAGAGTATATGTTGTTCTAGAGGTGCTTAAGGCGCTGATGGAAGGACGGACCAGAAGAGAAACAGTGATGGGCTTTGAAACAATGCGGAGACTCTGCCAAGTTTGCCCCGAGATTTGATCTGATAATGTAATAAAAAGGGCCTTTTTCTCCCTCATACTTAGGAAAAAAATAAAAACTATATGTGATTTCAGATAAATGTTATATACCACATAAAGCCAGCAGGTGATCAGCTTGGCCCTGACCGTGCCTGGATCGGTTCACGTTTGTCTGAGAAGCAAGGGTGGTGGGACGAGCGGAGGCTGGCTGGTGTGCGGGCCGCGCCCCCGCCCGTGGGCACCCGGGAAGCTGCTTCCAGCCGTGGGCAGTTTTCTCAGCCATCCCAGTAGATAGTTGTAGTGGAGAGCCGACGTTTTTGAACTTCCTCAAATGTTAAGTCATTGACTGTAAAGAAATTAAAGC
This sequence comes from Mungos mungo, assembly GCA_004023785.1. Taxonomy (NCBI): domain Eukaryota; kingdom Metazoa; phylum Chordata; class Mammalia; order Carnivora; family Herpestidae; genus Mungos; species Mungos mungo. Next base: position 131,099 of record PISW01003763.1, read on the forward strand.
GTGAATTTCATGGCTGAGATCAGTGTAGAATTTTAGCTTTCCAGTTTTTAAAAACTATGATTCAGTGTTATCTCCTTATTGTTTATATGTAGGAAAGGTATTCATTTTGTTGATTTTTTTTTTCTCTCTCCTGTTTAACAGAACACAGAACATCGTCATCCAGGTCGTGAACACACTGAAGGGCTTTTCGCTCGCCCAGGAAGTGTGTGAAACCACTACCCACGTGCTCGTGGGCAAGCCGCTGCGCACTCTGAACGTGCTGCTGGGACTCGCCCGCGGCTGCTGGGTCCTCTCCTACGAATGGGTAAGCCCCGCGTGAGCGAAGGCGTTTTACAGATGCGCTCACCCCAGGGCCGTGACACGAGGTCACTGGGTTCGTACCTGTGCAGATCTGCACGCTTTCCTACGGGCAGTGATCCCCGTGTTCCTGTTCTGTCCTTGGACCCTGCTCCCTTTGGCTCTCCGTCGCCAGCCGCTGCCGGTCCCTCGGGAATGGGCCTGTGGTGAGGCCTGAGCAGAAGGGTGGCCGTCCAGATAGGGACCTCTGCCACCGGCAGAAACAAGATTAGAACAGGCTTGGAATGAAAACACACAATGCGTGTTCTCACAGTCAAATGAACTTTCTTCTGTGTTTGACCAAGAAATAATGTGACCTATGTTAGTGATGGTTTAAAAAGCCAAAAGAATTCAGCGATTGTTTTTACAGATGGATTTACTTAGGATGAAACATGTTCATTTAATCCCATTTGGATATGTTTTATCTTACGCGTATCTCTCTGTAACATTACTTGCCCTTATTTCAGTGCATTAAGGTAGTTTTTTTTTTTTAGTCATTGTTTTCTTTATTCATAGAAATTGAGATTGTTTGTTACTCTTTCTATTTTTACTTTGATCCTCAACCTGTGGTCACCCCAGAGCACTGATGTCTGATGAGAGCGCAGTCATTTGTTACTGGTGTTACTCCACTGCCTCTGCTACAGATCCACTCTCCTTCCTAACAATGGATTGTACTAATACTGTGTTAGTTTAAACCAGTAGGCCTATAATACACAAACAAGCAACAGATGGATTCTTGAGACCAGCCCTGGTCTTCTTCCGGTGTCATGACATAACCCTGCAGCTTTCTGGTTCAAGGCATCTGTGACATTAGTGCTTAAAGTCACGAAGTGGAGAAGTTTGAAATTCTACCCCCCCCCCCCATTCCCCAAAGCACTATTTGCATTTGTGACAGTTGGTGACTACCTTACCTCATTATATATTTGTACCGATCCACATCTGTTTTTAGGAAGTATCATTCATAACTCCAGCTTCCATGAATTAATACCGTCGTCGTTTTCTCAATTCACAATGTTTCTGTGTCTTTATCAGTCAGCTCGTCCTTCCCTCATGTCTCCGAGGAAAAGTGTTCTTTATCATCTATGAGGATATACATCTGTGCTTGATTCTGTACCCGACCTATTCTTCAGGAACTCTGGGCAGAGAGGTCAGACATGCGAAGCAGCATTTACTGTTGCCGTGCATAAAGACCAACTCCCTGGGTGCCTCCGTGTTTCTGCTCAGTGCACTGCCAATATTCTCCTGCTAATCATACATAGAAACAGAGCCAGATGCAAATTTACCATATGGTTACTATATGTGGGATTAACCACTGCACGTTAGGAAGGCAGGAAGTGGAACATGTTATTTGGTGAACTTCCAGTGCTCAGGCAGAACTGGGCCACTTGGTCGCATGAGTGAATGAATGAAGTACAAGTGCAGTAAGGAAAGAAAATGAAATAAAAGACATTTATATTAGAGTGGAAGAAATGGTACCGTGTCTCTTCATAGACACCGTGATTGTCCATGTAGACAATCCCAAGAAATCTACAAAAAAAAACCTCGTAGAGCATATTACCAGGACACAAAGATGTGGTCATACAGGGCGAACATCGAAATACTCAAGTGTAAATCTAACATTAAAATATCTGCAGGGTCTATCTGCGGAAAACTATAAAACACTGGTTTAAAACAGTCAAAGAACTAATAAATGGAGAGACATACTATGTTCATGGATAGGAAGACTCAGTGAAGTTAAAATGGCACTCTTCCTCAAAATAATCTATATATTCAACACATTCCCAGTAAAATCTCAGAAGAATTCTCTGAAAATATAGGCAAACTGATGGTATGTGTGTGTGTGTGTGTGTACACTATACATAGTATATATGTATGCATATATATAAACATGTATAATAAATATATATTACACATAAGCTATATATATGTATGTATGTGTGTGTGTACATGTATTCATGACCCATATGTAGGCAGGAAGTTCTCGGACGCAACATGAGGGGCATGATGTGTAAAATGAAAAGTGATAAATGACATCTCATCAAATGTAACAACGTAGACTCTCTGAAGAACATGGTAAAGAAGCCAATATAAAACATTTTTACATCTCATCTGACAAAAGATTTAATCCAAACTATATAAAGAACTCTCGAATCTCAAAACTAAGAAACAACCCAAACAAAAAAATAGCCAACAGCATTTTCAAAAGAATTTTTATGTATTTATTTTGAAAGAGTGTGTGCATAAGTGGAGGAGGGGCAGAGAGAGAATCCCAATCAGGCTCTTGGCTGTCAGTGCAGAGCCTGACACTTGACTTGATATAATGAACCCATGAGATCATGACCAGAGCCAAAACCAAGGGTCAACCGCTTAACTGAATGAGCCACCCAGGTGCCTTCCAGAAGCATTATTTGAACACTCTACCAGAAATATGCAAGTGAAAAGATGTTCAGTATAGCTAGAGAAATACAATTTGCAGCCACAGTGAGGTACCAGCGCATGTTTCATAGAAAGGCTAAATAATAGAATATATCAACAGACCCTCCAGCAAAGATGCAGGGCACCTTGGCCCTTGTATACTACTGGTGAGGGAGGAAGGTGGTACAGCCATTCTGGAAAATAGTTGGGAGGTTTTTTGTGAAGCTAAATGTATATTCACCAAGTCAGTCAGCATCCCTGTTCCTAGGTATTTGCCCTGAGGAAACAAAGCTCATGTTCAGACAAGAATCTTTACCTGAATATTTGTACCAGTTTTGCTCATAATATCGAAAACCGGGCAACAAAACAGACACCCCCCAGCAGGTGAATATGGATGCACAAACCATCCTTCTATACTGCAGAACGTCTCTCAGTATTAAGGGACAACAGTGGTGCCTGCCACAACGTGGGTGAATCTCTGGCCTTGCGGGCCGCTTTCTGGTGAGCCGGCTGACCTCAGGGTGGGATGATCCTCTCTGCTGCCCTTAGTGGGGCTGCCCTGGGCTCCCCCTCCACCAGATGGACTTCCTTCTCCCACAGGGCCCAGGCCTCCAGGTGTCGGGCTCTTGGCGTTGCCAGACAGCTCCTACAAAGTCAGCCCTCCAGATCTCGTCTATGAAGTGCTGACTTACAATGGGACAGAACCTCGAAGGCAGCAACAGTGTGTTTGAGGAAGGAAAAGAAGGCTCAGTTAGGGTTCACCAAGAGGAAAAGTAGTAGAAGATGAAACAAGACAGCCAGATGGCGAAGACACCTTGGCCATGGTGAAGGGCTTGGATTATATTTCTTGTGTCATGATGAGCTATCAGAACGTTTCTTTCCAGGGAGCGAGATACTCTGGCCTGTGTTGTTCAAAGGATGGTGGCTGCTGCGTGGAGAACTCACTGTGGGGAAGAAGGAGTAGCATTAGGGCGCCTGCTGGCACACTGTTGCCCCAGTATCCCAGCGAGAGAAAACCACAGCTTGGACTGGGTGGCAGGACACACTCTGACTGGGACAGTACCAGGAGGTCAGGGCTCAAGGGTGTTCTCGTGGGTGGGCTGCAGGTTGTGGGGGAAAGGAGGTAGGGGAGAATGCTGGGGGGGGTTGACGTGATGGTTTAACAAAGGTCCTTTGTGATTCAAGAGGAATACATCATGGCAGAGTTCCCTTTCATCCTGTGCACCAAGACAGACGGCATGAACCCTGTAAGAGAAACTAGCACCAAGACAAGACATGGCCAACATGGCCCATTCCATCCCACACCAGGAGTCACCTGAACTGTGAACCGACAGGAGGAACCCTGCTAGTTTGTTGCAACAACTTCTACTCCCTCTGGCCCCCACTGGTTGGGTTCTACATGATGGTGGCACCAGGAGCTCACAGGTCACCCAGGGACTCTTGCCAAATTGTCAGCCAGCCAGGCTGGAAGCAATTCTCTTAAATATGCACAAGGTGGCACCACCTTGAGCAATTTCTTCTTCTAAAAGTTCCATGGTACAACATTACTTTCCTGTGGCTGCTGTGGCAAATTATCAGAAATGTATCGGCTTAAAAACAGCACAGATTTATTCTTTTATGGTTTTGGAGGTCAGAAGTCCAAAATAGGCAATGCTGGGAGCCGTTTCTGAAGTCAGGCAGGTTTGCAAGGCCTCCACCGTCAGATGGCGACCGGCATCTACCCCCACTCAACCCCTACTCAATTTCTGCTTGAGCACCGACCCCCAAGGCACCTGACTGGCTGATATCAGGAGTGACTTGCCTTCTGATGCTAAAAATATGTGAATTGAACCTTGTGAAAAAAACTTGTTATAGGAGTTTTTTCTTTTGTGATTATAGGAGCAAATGTTACATTTCCTGAGAAAACCTGTTTTTCTTCCCCTGGAAAACAGGCTATTGACCCCTTTACCCCTATCACAAAAGAACTAACTTTTGCCTTTGCTGTGCTAAAAACATCACCTTGTATTTGAATGCTAAAGATCCCTTCCTTCCTTCCTTCCTTCCTTCCCCATATGATAAACATCTAGTCACCTACTTCAGTCTCTGTTGGTAAAGATTATGCATGGGTCCCCCATCAATCTATGTTCTGGGAAATTTTTACATGCCAAAGAATTTGTTATCAGAAATTATTGTCTAAGGCAATTGCCACGTCTGTTTTGTACCCCATACATTTCTTCAATAAATACAGCTGACTCTCGGGTCAGTGCAGAGATGCCTGCCTGGTGAGCAGAAAGAAACCCAGGCTCTCTCTCTCCGTTTGGCCGGCACCGTCCGTCCTTCAGGGAGCCCTGGACCTGCTGGAGCTGGACTCCGGCAAGGCTTCACTGGGCTCAAGCCAAGGCGTTGTCAGGGCCACATTCCTTCTGGAATCTCTAGGGAAGAGTCTTGTTTCCTGCGTTTTCCGGTTTTAAGGGCTGCATGCCTTCCTTGGCTTGTGGCCCCGTCCAGCCGTCTCATCCCTCTTTCTTCTGTTGCTGTTGTCACCTCTCCTCTGACTTCCTGCCTCTGTCTTTCACCTATAAGGACTCTTGTGGTCTCATGGGGCCAACCTGGATAATCCAGAATAACTCTCCATCTCAAGATCTCTAACTTCATTGCATCTGTCATGCCCTTTACACCCTGGAAGGTAACATATTCTCAGATTCTGGGGCTCAGATGTAGACAGCTCTGGGGAGGGCACCATTCTGCAATCCCACAAGTACAAATGGCGTTAATTCCAGAAGCACCATATTCCATGCTTCCTTGTACCCCAAGTTGCTGACTTTTAATTGATTTGAATTCTGTAAGGATAAGCTATAAGAAGGCTTAGAAAGACGCAGAGGGTGGATGGCCATGTGAAGAGGCAGACCTTAGAGTGACGTACCTACAAGCCACAGAATGCCACAGGTTTCCAGCAGCCAAGTGACTCCTGGACCACATTCTCCCGTAGAGCATCCAGAGGAACCAGCTCTGCCAATACATTCCTTTAGGACTCCTTGTCTTCAGAGCTGGCTTTGTTGATTATAAACAAGAAGGAAGACAGTTGAGAAATAGAGAACATTAAGAAAGAAAGAATAAAATAGATCACCCTGGGTCTCTGACTACTTTGAGGCCGTGCATATTTCTTCATGCCTACTGGGTGCTGGCGGCAGGGTGCTAGATTAGCCTGAAGGGGGAGGGCCAGCTCTGTGGACCTGCAAGACAAGAACAAAGGCGGGACTGAGACAGAGCTGTAACAGTACTGGACCCTGAGAGCCTTCCTCCAAGTTGTAAAGCTCGCAAGTTAGTGCATGGAACCATTCAATTAATTTTTTTACCTGTTTGTTTATTTTTGAAAGAGCAGAGCAGGGGCGAAGCAGAGAGAGGGAGAGAGAGAGAGGGAGACACAGAATCCAAAACAGGCTCCAGGCTCTAAGCTGTCAGCACAGAGCCCAATGTGGGGCTCAAACTCATGAACTGCAAGGTCATGACCTGAGCTGAAGTTGGACACCTAACCCACTGAGCCACCCAGTGCCCCCAATTAATATTTTTAAATAACATACTGTATATGCTAATATAGTGATCTTATATCGTGATAAAGTCGTGGCCTGAAAATTTACTATTATTTTCCCCATACTAAGCCACTGATTAAGCCACTGATACTTCTGTAAGATATGACTTCTGACAGGTTCACATATTTTATCTTACCTTCTACCGGGAACACCAAAATAAACAGTTAATTCAGAGAGAATACCTATGTAGGTTGACTCACTGTTTAGATAACTACACTGAAAATACACATCCACACACATAGGTAAATACATACATATGTGTTCTGTTTGAAGGTCCCCAAATATTTCCATTGTATTATTATCAGCATTTACAATGTCCAAGTTGGCAGTATATTTACATTAAAATTATTTTGAGATAGAAGACCAACAGAACCGTGACACGAGATCCAGGTGTCTGATACTTTCGGTTCGTAGGATGATAACATGAAGCAACAGGAAGATAATTGAGTACAAGAAAGTTCAACAGCAAGCTGCGTGGCCAGCCTCAGATCCGGGGCTTTCACAGACTGAAAGTTGACCCCCCCCCACCCCCATCCCCACATAAAGCGGGAATGGACCCGGTTGAACTGCCTGGGTGCTGGGACCGGAAGTCCTCACCACGCTGCGCCTTCTGGTTTGCAAGATGGAGCCGCGGACAGCATGTCCCTCGCACGATTGTGAGGAAGCTGAGAGTTAAACGTGCTGTGCTCCCAGCGGCGACCGGCGGAAAGTAAGAACTTAATAAATGCCAGCCCTACCTCAGAGGTGACGACGCGTCACCTTCCCACAAAGAGCTCTCAGGATCAGTTGCCATCTGTGTCATGGGTTTTGTCCACAGAAAGACTGCATCAGCCGTACAATTTAAAAAAGATACTGTTTCTCTGGACCAGCGACAACTTTGGTGTGGACAGTCCAGCCCGGCCTCATTAGCACCCAGGAACATCTGTGGAGGCTCGTGAGCACTGTGGGCCAAGGAGCGTGAGGGACCTAAGAAGGGGTGCCCGTGTGCATCTGGAGGTGTTTCCGTATAATTGGAACCACCGCTTCTGTAAAAGCCTCCATAGCACAGATTTCACATGTATTTCAGCCTTCTCCAAAGCCGTCAGGGCACGCTCGCTCCGAGTGATCGCTTGCAGATTTTAGGAGTGATAGTTTTGGCATTTGTGTCTTTCCGTGAAAACAGCTACAGGCATCGCTTTACCAGTGATGCCTAAACACTTCATTACTTGTGAGAAGCACCAGTTCCTGGGAAATTGAAAAGGACCAGATCTACTGTGGCTGAAAGTAAAATGCCTATTTGTGTATTCGTGACATGCTGCGGACCACTGGGAAATGTTTCCTCTAGTTGGCGTTGGATTTATTGATTTTAACGGGTTCTTGCTGACTTGCACTCTGAAGAAAAAAAAGAAAAGAAATGAGCCAAATGTCTTCCCCTGTTTATGTCACTTAAATAAGAAAAAGGTAATTGCTTTTTGCATGGCCTCCCTCCTTTAATTTCTTAAAAACTGCAGTCACACACAGGCTACTTGGGTGGCTCAGTCAGTTGAGCATCTGACTTCAACTCGGGTCATGATCTCAGAGTTCACGGGTTCGAGCCCCACATCAGGCTCTGTGCTGACAGCTTGGAGCCTGCTTCAGATTCTGTGTCTCCCTCTCCCTCCCCCACCTGTGCATGCTCTCTCTCGCTCACTCTCTCAAAACTAAATAAATAAACATTTAAAAATATATATTAAAAACTCCAATTGCACAAACGTGATAAGCTTTTTTTTAATTTTAAGTAATCTTTACTCCCAGCATGGGGCTCAAACTCATGCATGATACAGTGTTTTGAGAGAGGATGGTTGCAGTGTCATTACTGAAGCCCACCTGCATGATTTCTAAAGCTCAGTAGGCAATGTGACGTTCGTCTGCAACTTGTGTGCGACTTGAGATATGAATCCCACAGGATGTAGTTTGTTTTAGGGTCAATATTGGAAGCGTCCATAAGATCTACTTCAAGGACGTACATTGTCTTTGTGTAAAGGAATGACTCTCTCTATCGCTCGTGCTCGCTCGCTCTCTCTCTCTCTCTCTCTCTCTCTCTCTCTCTCTGTGGTCCCCCTTCCTTTTTCCCTTGTCCCCAATGCAATTTGGGGGATTCTTAAAATATTCTTTTTGGCTAGCTGTATAAGCTTGCCTCCAAGAAAAACATTACTGAGAATGTTTTTATTTTAGGGTTTGTGTGGTGTTCTCTGGAAATTGCTTGTAAAGGAGCATTCTAGCAGTTCTTTAAAATTAGATGGTTGTATGTGGCCCAGTTAGTCATATCAAAAAGAATTATGGTGATTTTATAACAAAATTCAGTTTGAATTTTTATTTAAAGAAATTTTTTTTGAAAACCGTGTTGGCAATTTCTCCATGTTTACAGCAGTTTGTCCTTCCATTGTTTGCCCTGCTGTTTTCAGCAGAGAGAACTTGTGCTTTTCCTGCTTCATGACTGAATTGTCTGGCAGATACAGAGAAATAGAAAACCGTGTTAGGAGTGGCTCTGTTTCCTATTCGTGGGAGACAGGAAGTAACACAGCAGAAAAATAAAGAAATTGATTTGACCAAAGTGTCCCTGTGGACCCCAGCGTTTTTGTTATGTTGTGTTCAAGTGTGATGCTTCTCTGTGAATCCTTTAGATACCCTGTCTTCTGTTTGTTTGGCGTTTCCTCCCTTCTCTCGACTTACCTGTGGTTCTTCGTGTTCAGTGAAAGGTAGTGGAGGGCCCGGTGGCCGTGCGTCTTCCTCTGGCTCCCACGGCATTCAGCTCCGTCTCCTTTTCAAGGACTTGCCGGAGGAGTTGCGGAGGGATTCAGCTTGTATTCAGGTCAGAACACGTTGATTCTGAACAGCTTGTGAACAAGACCTGATGCAGAGTTTTGAAGCCAAATCAGTTGTAAATGCAAATATGACTTTGTTGAGTTCTACAGCCAAATTTCAGGACAGTTTAACTCCTTAACAAAAGAACAAAAACCACTTTATAATCAAGTGTTTCATGAATCAAACGATGACATCATAAATGAGGTCATTTTCTTGAGACCGTGTGATTCAGTGTTGGCTTCCTCGCGGCGGATCAGTGAGCAGTGAGTCTGGGTTCATCGGCGCGAACGGACACGTGAACATTGGAATCCGAATGCAGCCTGCGGGTCACGCAGTCTGGGCCTCCCGTCTGCAAGGAGGGAGCCGAGTCCCTCTGCTAGTGCTGTAACCAGTGGCTGTGCAGCCTGGGGCCTGGGCCGGTCCTTGTGCTCTAGTCCATGATGCTGTCGTCTCAAGAGTATTTAAAAAGAACCATCTTGAAAACCATTCTCCCTCCCCCGACCCCCTACTCTCTTTTGCCTTACCTTCTGAGCACATTTTGAGAATCAGGCTTAGACAGAATGAATTTGATGTACCACATTTGTCACCAGGGGTTTTGAGCTGTTGTGTTGAGTTCTCTCTAGCAAACACCTATTGGCTGCAACCATGTGCTGGGCACTTAGAGTACTCGGCTGACTAAGGTCTCCAGCTTCATTCTGTGATCCCTCATCGGCTGGATGCCACCGTTCTCTTCGCTGTGCCACAGATTATAGCCCGGTAAAGTCCTTACACTTTAAAACCGTTTGCATACCCATGGTTTCACTGGGTCCTTACAGAACATTTTGCAACAGAAAAGGACCCTGTTTGTGTTCAGTGATGGAGACATTAGGAACAAAAACAGAACTTGTCTGACTTGAATGTGGATCTTTGAAACGGTCTTGCTCCGGCGTTTCCTGAGGCAGTGGCTGTGAGCAGTCCTCTCAAAGCACCCGTGAGTTGTGTCCCTTCATTATTCAGCGACGGGTTCTGTTTGTGGGGAGACGCACGGCCTGTGGGACTTCACTCCTTTCAGTAAAGTAGGAAGTTGCTGAAAAATGCCCACGCTCTTCCTTTGCAGAGCCTCACGGGAGCGGCAGCAGAGCGGACCCTCAGCCAGGCCCAGGCCGTAGGTGGGCCTATGCAGATCCCCTGTCCTCTCTGCTGTCCCTTTGGTTCATCCTGGCAACTCCTCGGTGTGCCTTTCCCATGGCGGAGGCACTGCGCTTTCCTGGTTCCGTAGTCCCATGATTGAGGGCACGTAGGAAAAGGCGACTGCCCTGAAAAATCGGGGGCTTTGGTGTTGCCCTTCACGAGAACACTTGAGGAGGTTCGTGAACAGAACCCTGATGATCATAGTTTAAGGGAAAGCTGTTTTTGAGAGCAAGAAGTGGGTGAAGTCACTCTGGACGCAGCCATTGACTGTAATAGGAGTGAAGTCCCATCGTCATTTGTGGAATTCATAACTTTATGTTAATAATTTGTTCTTTAATGTTATAAAGGTGCTGACAGAATCTAACTCATGCACCTGACACAGGAGAGCAAGTACACGGGTCCTGAAGCTGAGACTCTGTGGAGGAGAAAGCCCGGAGGCATTTTGAGTGAGGAGGAGAGGGAGAGGCACATGGAGAGGCTTTCGGGGACCAGAGCGTGGCTCTGGAGGTCACGATCGGGTGTTTGGAGTATTTTAACTACAGAGTGACAGGCTTTCCTCTCTCTGGCTTCTGTGTAAGGAATGGATTACAGGCAGGTAACAGTAAGCACAGTGCCTGGAGGGAGGCAGTTCGGGTCCTGGAGGTCAGCAGTTACCATGGCCACCGGCATAGTGCAGAGAAGCTGTCAGACTGGTGTATTTTAGGAAGCTCTCTCAGGATTTGATAATATGTAGTATGTGACACTAGAGAAGTCAGAATGGCTTCCACCTAAATTTTTTACCTGAGCATCTGAGGGTAGATAATGGTACCATCTACTGAGGCAGGAAATGCTGGGGGAGAAAAGTGTTTGTAGGTTTGGGGTATAATAAAAAATTCTGATGTATACATATTGAGTGTGAGTTTCCCAGTAGGCACTCAAGTAGAGGTGTGTGATCTCTGTCTATCACATAGATCTGTGTGTGTGTGTGTGTGTGTGTGTGTGTCTTTGTGTGCATCTGTGTTGTCAGGGCAAAGGTTAGGACTGTAAGTATTCCTTTGGGAACCATGAGTGCCCAGTTGAGACAAAAGCCACGGTATCTAGAGGGGGAGTGTACTATGAGGAGGGAAGTGAGTTTAACACTGAGCCCCGGGTCGTGCCAACATGTAAAAGTTGAGAAAGAGGAGGAGGAACAAGTGCGGGAGACCAGGAAGGATCAGGTGGCCATGAGGAGCATATGATGCTCAGTTAGAGGACGAACTGTTTCGGGAAGGAGAGGGTATGTGACCCTGCACATAAATGCCGAAAGACCATTGGACTTGCCCAGAAGGTTGCTGTCAGCCAAGTGGAAGAAGTTGAACGGTAAGTAAAGAACTAGGACTGGCACAATCATTCCTAGACCTCTTGCTACAAGTGGATCAGAGGCACAGATCTTGGTAGCTGCACGGGCCAACGAGAATTGTGCCGGAAGCCCTGGGAGGCGGCCGGTGGAAAGGCCGTGTTCCCAGTGCTCGGGAGTGCTTGCGGAGCCCCTGCACCTATTGGGGTGGCAGGAAAGAAGAAACTAGATGGAGGTTATGTGTATGAGAGCAAAAGGTGCCATACTTGGCAAACAGTTTAAATGGGTGAGGCTGAAAATCCACAAATCAAGAGATTCAGCTTTGTTGATGCTTCACTGTGTACCCCTTTCAAAGTTATGGCCATCTGGGACCACCCTGTGTTTATTTTGTTTAACTTGGCATATCTGATGCCAGTTCTTAATTTTCCTACGCCTCAAGTGATCTCTTTCTTCCCTTATGACTGAGAACTGGAGGACCTCCACGTGGTTGGTGCTGAGCTGTGTCACATATTCAAAGCTCGGTTCTAGGAAGAAATTTCAGCTGTGCGCCTCTATTATCTCAGTGCCACAACTTTCTGTTGAGCCCGCTATTGTCTCTTCTGACACCCCGTGAGACGTTCTCATTTTCAGTAACAACACAGACTGTCTTAACTTGAGGTTCTCGTCAGAAAACTGCAGTCATGATTTGATGCACTGGGGCTTCTGGAGCATAGTTTTCGGCCTTTTAGGTGTCCGTCAGTCATGTTGGCGACGTTGTTGGGTTTTAACTCTACCCCCAAGTTAAAGTAGATTGCCAGAGAACATCACTCTTGAACTCTGTGTCTGCATATGCACCTGTTAATTAGGCTCTAGTGATAACACCAGGTTTTGAAGAGAGCTGAGGTAAGAAATACCAGGTTTTAGACAACGGTCATACGTTCTTCAAAACTACAGTTGACGACATTGTACATTTAGCTACCCAGTCCTTTGTATGTACAATCTACACAACACATTTCTCCTAAAATTCACTCCCCTGGAATGTTCTCTACATAAAACTTTTTAGGCTCTTCTTTACCAGAGAATGAGAAATATGTAACTAAACGTGGTTTTGTCCACCGAAATAACGGCTTGCCGTGGGTGCACAATGGATTCCTCAGTTCCATGACAGGTTAGTTCTTGCGCTGGTTTGCTTTCTGACCACTGTATACTGTCCTTCACTGCACAGAGAAACACCTCTCCACCAAGTTTTGTCTTATGTAATTCTTTTTTTTTTTTTTAAGATTTTATTTTTAAATAATCTGTACACCCAATGTGAGGTTTGAACTCACAGCCTTGAGATCAAGAGTCACATGCTCCACCAACTGAGCCAGCCAGAGTCCCTTATGTAATTTTTTTGTTTTGTTTTGTTGTGTAAATTACAAAACAAGAAAGAATACTCTACAGATAATGCTATTAACAATTCTTTAGCGGAAGTGTAACTGACATGTTAGCTTGAGGCATACAACATAATCGTTGGACATTCGTATGTATTGTGAATGGTCGCCACTCTAGGTCTAGTTAACATCCGTCACCGTACACAGCCATAGATTTTATTTTTCTTGTGATGAGAACTTCTATGATCTACTCTCTTAGCAGTTTTCACATAGTCACCATGCTGTACATCACATCTCCATGACTTGTTTAGTTTGTAGCTGGAAGTTTCTACCCTTTGATCTTCAAACATTTGTGATGTGCTGTGTACCCTTTACTGAGGTAGAACATTTGTTTCAATTGTTAAATTGTAAACGGTATTTTTTGGTGTTAAAACTTACTTAGAGATGGCCACAACCTTCTTGGCACAAGAGACTAGGGCAAAATAATAAAGCTTCAAATATAAAAGCGAATTTCTTTAACAGACTCAGTTATTTAGCAAAATACAAACTCTTTGAGGGAAGGGGCTGTACCTGTCTTTTCTCACCTGGCCCGGGACCCAGGATAGAACTGGAGCGCAGCACACACTTGCTGAATGCATATGTGAGTTGGTAGATGACCAAACATGCTTCTTTAAAAATCCGGAACTTCTTTTTGCCTCTGATGAGCTAAAAATGTCATATAAAAACATCGTACATCATTATAAATTATGCAAGTATCCATGCAGTTCGTGATTTTCTTATAAAATTCATGAAGATAAGATGACCTGATGCTGTCATTTAAGAAAAGAAATCTTGATAACAAACTCAAAGAAAGAATAAGAAACAGTGGCTGCTCTTAGGAGCCATAATATTTGGCTTATTGTCTCTGACGGTAATAATAATTTCTACTTTGTTTTCATACAGTGAAGTGATGTTTCTGATGTTTGTTTTAGTTACATCGGAATGTGTTATATTTATTTCTTTGTTTTCATTTTGATAAGAAAAGTACGAGCTTGTGTTATTTATAAAGATGTTTGGACTTCACATGTAACTATGCTGGTGAAATGCCGGGTCACCGCGGTCTCTGCTTAGCACTGTGTAAAGTGGCTCATGGTGGCCGGTAAGCTCTAACATCCAAGAATAATCCATTTTCATTTTTTCCGGCTGGAAAAGATTAGGTGAACTATGAGCAGCGTAAATCTCACTTAAGTGCCTGTGTCCTATGTAGCTCAACTTTTTGTAAGCATATTTTGAGCATATATCAATGTACGGCGTCTTTTTCCTCTTTCTATCTGGTATTTAGTCTCTGTCAGTATCTCTTAAAAAGGAAACAGACTTCTTAACTACTTATTTTTGGTACTTTATTGCTTATCTTATCTGTCTTGGTTAAATAGGTTGTATTAAGGTTTTGGTTTCCTGCCACTTTTTTTTTTTTTTTTTTTTTGAGACAGCCAGAGGAGTGCTTTTTAAACACTTAATAACAGATGAGTCCTCTAGGGATCTTATTAAATGCAGATTCTGGTTCAGTAGGTGTGGGTCCTATGCTGGCTCCCAGCTCCCAGGTGACGTGCAGGTTACTGGCCCTAGGACCATGTGCTGCGTTGGAAGATTCTAGAGACCAGCTGGCCATTTCTGGAAGACGAGAGGGGGCTGCTTCCAGATGTAGAAAATGTAAGGAGAGGGGCTGTTCCGCCAGGAGGCTCAGCGTCCCTCAGCTTGTCTGTCAGTACGGTCCTCCTCTGAGGACACGGAGACGTGAGCAGTCCTGGTAGGCTGCGTAGAGTCACAGTGATTGAGAGTGGTGAGTTCTGAGATTGAATTCAGGCTTTCCTCAGTTCAGAGCCTATACTCCTTCTGGCATCTGCTTGTGGAGGTAGCCTAGAGAATATTTTTATCCTGTACTGCCTTACAGTTGGAGAGCCTTGTTCTGGGGCTGGCCACCGCTGGGTTTTGAAAGACCAGTGGAGAAGAGAGTGAGTTTTAACGCGGGCCTTGCTGCTCTGTGGCTCTGTGACCGGTCAGGCAGCTATACTCTTGAAGCCCAAGTTTCCTTATCCGTAAAGTAATCGAAAGGTCAATGACTGTCATTGAATAAGCATTTTTGATACCTGTCGCTAGCCATCATTCAAATCATAACTTGATCTTGAAAACATTACGCTGAGTGAAAGAAGCCAGACCCGGGAGGTCACATAATGTCTGATTCCTCTCATACGGTCTGTGTGAATAGACAAATCCAGAGACGGCCAGCTGGCCGGTAGTCACCGAGGGGTGATTACTCGGTGGGTACCGGGTATACTCTAGAACGATTATTTTGAAATGAGAAAGAAGTGAATGTACTAAATGCCCCTGAACTGTACGCTCTAAAACGGTTAATTGTGTAGCATGAGAATGGGAACTCAATTTTTAAACATCATATACGGAAAATGGCCTCATTGAGGGAGGCATTGCATCTGCGGAATAGGTTTATATTTTAAAATAACTTTATGGAATCCTGTAAAGCATTTCTTGATGTTAAAAGATTTGGTAATACAGAGGAATGGCTTATTTTGGAACAAATATTATTGCCTTGAAACTTTGCCAGTTCAAGTTGGTCTTTTTGGAAGAGGAGACCGCCTCTGTTTTCTGGCTCCCAAGTGTTTGGGACATAAGCACCCTAAACACCCTATTAGTTTGCTGAACATTATACCACTGATGGCCCCAGCTTTTTAATCCTAATGTGTAACCTAAAAACAACTTCGTTGCCACAACGATTTCATTAGCTACATGGATACATCTGTAACTTACAATGACAGATAATGTTTTCATGTGACAGAAAGGTTAACTAACTTGCCTTTTGTCACAGGGCTGCAGAGAGATGGAGATTGATTTAACCCAGTTGCCTGGATTCTGTGGTGTTAGTATATTATACTGTGTAGTTGTAGAAAAAACACAAATATTATTCTCCCTCTAGGAAAAGTCAAAACAGTGTACATAGTAGCAAATTCTCTTAAGATGTTGTTTGAGCAAATAAATTACTCTTGTAACTGAGATGAAGATCTATAAACTCTGATGAGAAAAATATTTGTAATTTGATTTGTATTGTTTTCTTGTTAGCTTAAAATAGCAAAAGATTAGTTCTCTACTTTGGTTCCTCTTCTGTAAGAAAGAAGAGATTTGAAGGCTGCCTGGGTGGCTCAGTTGGTTAAGTGTCCAACTTCGGCTCAGGTCATGATCTCACTGTTCACGAGTTCAAGCCCTGCATCAGTCTCTGTGCTGACAGCTCAGAGCCCAGAGTCTGCTTCGGATTCTGTGTCTTCCTCTCTTTCTCTCTCTCTTTCTCTCTCAAAAATAAATAAACATAAAAAATTTTCTAAGAAAGAAGAGATTTGCGGGGCACCTGGGTGGCTCAGTCAGTTGAGCATCCAACTTCGGCTCAGGTCAAGATCTCACTGTTTGTGGGTTCAAGCCCTACATCAGGCTTTGTGCTGACAGCTCAGAGCTTGGAGCCTGCTTCAGATTCTGTGTGTGTGTGTCTCTCTCTCTTCCTCCCCTGCTCATGCTCTGTCTTATTCTCTCAAAAATAAATAAATGTAAAAAAAAAAAAAAAAAGAGATTTGCAAATGCTAAATATGTGTCTATACCTCCATAAACTTTTACAACTGTATTTTCTCCCATAGTTGGCAGGTACCAGAATGAGTAAGGGAGAGAGTGATATCCCAGTCTCTCAGTGATTAGAGTACGAATCATCTGAAATTAACTAGATTCCCACAGGTTAAATCTGAGGCATAAGATTCTGTCAGATTTGATTACAAGTTAATCAATGGACATGTTGAGCACTGTGAAGTCCTTTATGTAACCAAGAATATGATTGGTGTCTCCCACAAGGGAGGCCCCTCTGTGTCCACACCCGCTGTGTTCTTACGAGTATTGTTAGTGCTACAACTGCATTTGGGGGTTTTGTGGGGTTTGGTTTTTTTTTTACATTTTTTAAAAATGTTTATTAATTTTTTTTTTTTTTTTTGAGAGAGAGAGAGGGAAAGAGTGCAAGCTGGGTAGGGGCAGAGAGAGTGGGAAACACAGAATCAGAAGCAGGCTCCAGGCTCTGAGTTGTCAGCACAGAGCCCGAAGTGGCGCTCAAATTCACAAACAATGAGGTCATGACCTGAGCCGAAGTTGGACACACAACTGACTGAGCCACCCAGGCGCCCCAAATTGCATTTTAATTTAGCAATTAAATGTGGTAGGTAGTAAGCTCTAGGGACAGGTCCAGAAACAATGACTGACTAGGCTGGCTGTTTATAAACTTGGAATACACTTAGTGTTACCATTATAAGAAAAGATTGTGAATGTTGGTCAGTATTTTCAACACAGTCAGTGATGCTTTTTAAGTGAGTTAAATAAGCTTTATGTTGAAGTTGTAGTTTTCGTACTGGCTGCCAGTCATTACCATTCAGAGTTCTTAATTTTTTCAAGCTCAACCCCAAATCATTACTTCCTGCCACTTTTCTCTCTCTCCCAGCCTTCTCTCACCTCTTGTACATCGAAATAATTCTTCATTATTTTTCCTCTCTTTAAAATTATTTTTGAGACATTAGTAATTAAGGCACCTTGGTTAGTGTTTTTGCTTACGAAATGCTTTTTGAATTAATAAGTTTTTTTCTTGGCTGAAGAAAACTTCTTATGTATGTAAGGAAATATTAATAAATATTAGGTGAATGTTATGAGAAATTAAATTGATTGCTTCTGGTTTAGAAAGTGACATTGAGGGACCCTTGAGTGTCTCAGTCGGTTAAGTGTCCACCTCTTGATCTGAACTCTGGTCATGATCTCACGGTTCATGAATTCGAGCCCTACCTTGGGCTCCGTGCTGAAGGCCCAGAGCCTGCTTAGGATCCTGTCTCTCCCTCTCTCTGCCTCTCACCTGCATGTCTTCTCTCTCTCTCTCTCAAAATAAATCAATAAACTTAAAAACAAAAGTGACATTTACGGCAGTACTTCCAATCACTCTGAATTTTCTAACTATTCTTTGGAGAGCAGGAAGTTGAGGCAGTTAGGAAAAGCACCATGACCACTAGCCAGCACAGTCCTAGATAACCGTATAAACCCTTTGCATTTAAAAACAAAGTTGTATTGTGGTTTCCATACATCATACATTCATTTATGCCCGGAAATACTTTGGGTTTATGCTTCCTGTTTTGTTTTGTTCCTTAACAAATCAAATGAATCTACCCCACAAAGGACTTGAATTGTGCTGTTGTCATTGTTCCTCTTCTGCACTGTATCGGAGGTCTTAGTGCAATAGTGGAGCTACAGAAGATATGCACGCAGATTGGGAGAGCAGTAAATAAAGCTGTTTATTCACAGAAGACGTGATTGGCTACATAGAAAACATCAACAAATCTATAAAAACTCCCACAACTGGTGAGTTCAGCAAGGTTATAGGGCGCTAGGTCAATATACAAAATTCAGTTGTGTTTCTGTGTACTAGCAATAAAGAACTGGAACTCTGATTTTTTTTTAATGCAATTTATGGGGCGCCTGGGTGGCTCAGTTGGTTAAGTGTCTGACTTTGGCTCAGGTCATGATCTCATGGTTCATGGGTTCAGGCCCCACATTGGACTCAATGCTAACTGCTCAGAGCCTGGAGGTGCCTTCGGATTCTGTGTCCCCCTCTCTCTGCTCCTCCCCCTTGCACTCTGTCTCTCTGTCTCTAAAAAATAAGCAAACATTAAGAAAATAAAATGCAATTTATATTAACATCCACAGAAATTGAAACATTTTAATCCTGACAAAATATTTGCAGGGTTGACATGCTGAAAACCACAAAACACTATGAAAGGCATCAAAGAAGACCTAAATAAGAAGAGATACTATACTATGTTCATAAGTTGGCAAAATGGAAAAGTTAAAAAAAATTTTTTTTATTTTAAGAGAGAGGGAGGGTGTCCTGTGGGCAGGTGAGCAGGGGAGAGGCAGAGCAGGAGAATCTGAAGCAGGCTCTGTGCTGCCAGTGCAGAGCCTGACACGGGGCTCAGTATCCCAAACCTGGAGATCATGACCTGAGCTGAAATCAAGAGTTGAAAGCTTAACCAATTGACCCACCGAGGTGCCCTGAAAATGTATACTTTTTAAGCTGTAGGTTGGTTCTCCCTTCCCCTTTTTATTTCTTGAAGTATAGCAGACATACACTGTTATATTAGTTTGAGGTGTACAACAGAGTGATTCAGCATTTGTGTACATTAGGAAGTGATCGCCGTGATAAACCTAGCCGCCCTCCCGTCACTATACAAAGTCATTACATATTAACTGTCATTCCCGATGCTGTACATTGTACCCAGTGTCTTGGTTTATACCTGGAAGTTTGTGCCTTCTACCCACCCCCTTCTCCTAGTTTGCCTGCCCCTCACTCCCCTTCCCCCTGACAAACCACTAGATTGTTCTCTGTATCCATGAGTCTGTTTCTGTTTTTGTTTGTTTTGATTTTTAGATTCCACGTATAAATGAAATCAGATGGTATTTGTCTTTCTCTTTGGTTCTCCCCATTTTGATCTATAGATTCAACTCAGTTCCAGTTACAGGCTCAGCGAGATTTTTTTTGGTAGATATCCACAAGCCGGTTCTAGTTGCAAAAGCACTTCTGAAAGGGAAGAGCAAAGTTAAGTTGGATGATCACACAGTCGAGGAATCTAGGTGGTGGTTAAATGAGAACTCTCTGTGCTGTAAGTCTAATGATGCGAACTAAGTGTTTTTAAAAATCAAGTGTAATTTATGAGGCTTTATTTAAAAAAAAAAAAAAAAAAGCACTGGCTGTTTCCTGGCCTGGATTTTTACTCTACATTAGCCTTCTGATATTTTCCTGCATATCTCTAAATAAAATGCCATTTTAAAAAAATTTACTTTGAGACATTGACTTCCTTCTGTGGAAGATCATGTTATGACTATATAGCTGTCTTTTAGTATCACCATTCTTCTGGTCCCCAGTGTGCTCAATATGGTTATGAGTTTTGTTTAACGTTTTACTATTCATATAAGCACACATTCGTGCACGCTCGCACACACGAGTGAGTGTATGGATGCTGTTTGAACTGAGCCATGTAATGAACTATGATTCATTTCTGGTAATTTTTGTTTGTTGGTTTTCCTGAGCTAATCATTGACAGTTATTTTGATTGCTTGGTTTTCTATGTGCCTGTCAC
This sequence comes from Mungos mungo, assembly GCA_004023785.1. Taxonomy (NCBI): domain Eukaryota; kingdom Metazoa; phylum Chordata; class Mammalia; order Carnivora; family Herpestidae; genus Mungos; species Mungos mungo. The sequence goes on from PISW01003763.1 coordinate 151,272, forward strand.
CAACTCTCTGCAAAAATTCTAGAAGCATTATAATTCTTCTCTCAAATACGCCTACGCATCAGCTTATCTTCCATCTCATTTATTATTTTCTGAACACCATCCATGAACCCCTTTGTCCTCTTCCCCTTGAGGCTGGTTCTCCGTAGTAGAGCGAGCTGCTGCTGTCCAGGGACTCCCACCCTGTGGTCCCAGGAATCCCATTCTTACTTGGTTTGCCCATGCTTCCCAGCAGGAGGACTTTACCAAATGGGTATAAAGTCATGTTCAGTTATGAGGCACTGAGAAGCTGACTGAAACTCTGCCTGCCTGAGTGGTGTATAGATTTGATGTGAACAGAGGTGTTTGAGGTCCGAGCGTTGGTATTTGTGTCTTTCTTCCCTGGGTTGAGCGGGGCACCCAGGAAAGAATGGCTGGTGTCCTGATGTCCTGCCTGTGGGGTTCTGTGCTGGCGCCCCGGTGGGAGGGCTGGAGGGGTTTTCCCTAGCACCTCCACTACTGCTCTCAGAACAGCCTGTCTGACTTGACTTTTGTTTTGTTCCTGGGGAGGGGGGGCTAGGGAGCAGATTTCTCCTTCTGACCCTGTTCTACACCCCATTTTCAGAGGTGTCCACTACCACCAAGCTCTTTGGCGTTCGGGGAATCTGTGGAGGGAGTTTGGAGCTTCCTTCTGTAGGCACTAAGTTCGAACTTCCTTTGTCCTTCTCAGTCATTTGTCACTTATGTATCTGCTTTATAGCTTCCATAGTATCACCCTGTTTCATCTGCTGTGGACTCGACTCTTACTATTTTTAATTCCATCCTTGTACGTTGACTCTGGGGAGGTAGTGAAGGTAAAGATGTGCTCATTTCACTGTGCATCACCCATGAGTTGGCCTCGTCTGCCTTGTAAAGGATGCTCTAATTGACTCGCTTTCAGTATCGGTGCTGTTTCCTGCCCCCAGTTCACCCAGGGCTCTGCTGCCTCGCATTGTCCAAATAGAATGATTGGATTTCTGTAAAAGAAGAGAAGACTGTGTTTTGCCTGCTGTGGACTGATGTGCATGGTCACACCCCCATTGTGGAAGATTGTCTCATCAGGAGCTATTAGTCTAATAATAAAGCAAGAAAGCATCTCCTGTCTAAATTCACCAACAGGGTTCAAGTTTTATGAATAACAGTTCTAAAAATGTAAAAAATGTCATATTCATTCATAGTGGATGTTGAAATAAGCTGGCCCTCATTTTAAGGGCTTTAAATATGGGATTTAATCCTTTGTATTTATGCAACCCAATTTCTTACTCTGGGTTAGCTTCTCAGTTATTTTTGTTCGATCTGATATACGATGAGAAATAATGTTGGGTTCACCTTTTAGTTCACTTACAGCCTTAACTGCGATCTTGCAGACTAGATTTTCCAATATTGAACATTCTGCTAAGGTAAAGATATGTTTAGCTAATGAAAGAACTGAAAGAAAAAGTTTGCACTGTACTTCTGATTTCATGATTTCCTTGCAATCAAATTAGTGTTTTTTGCGATCTCTGTTCAATATTAATTCCTGGGATACCTACAAAAATTAATTCACTTACCAAAATTCTACTGTAGATGCCTTCCAGTTTTGTTTTCATGACATTTAGAAAGGGACAAACTCAGGGGACATAAATTTTCTCCCAAGAGGTTAAATTCAGTTGACATTTTAATGTGGACTACATTTGAACTCAAATGCCACATGCGTTTTTAAGACTGGTTCCTTGGATTCTCTCACTGGTACGTTATGTTTTTCAGTATACTAATTCTTTCACATTGCCTCATGTCTGAAATGGACCTGATTTTGAAATTTTTTTAATGTTTATTTTTTTATTTTTGAGAGAGAGTGCAAGAGAACAAGCAGGGGAGGGGCAGAGAGAGAGGGGGAGACATGGAATCAGAAGCAGACTTCAGGCTCTGAAGTGTCATTGCAGAGCCCAAAGTGAGGCTCAAACCCATAAACTGTGAGATCATGACCTGAGCCGAAGTCGGATGCCTAACCAAGTGAACCACCCAGGCGCCCCAATCTTGAAACTTTTTACATGCCATTTCCTGGGCTAACCCCAGATATGTAGGGAACCACACACATATCAGTGTGTCTCTGTAAATGATACCGTGCACTGACTGATAAAAGTAAACACTGTGTTAATTCAATGTTTTAGCCACCTCCAAAGAGCCAGGTAGAAACATGATTTCAGTGTACCATTTTTCTCATCTCATTCCTTCTTTCAGTGATCTTCTGAAGACGCACACACACACATTTTATGTTGATTAGCCAACAAAAATGAGGGGAAAGCCGAGACTTAACTGACCAAATGCTGGCGTACACACAGATGTAAGTGTTCTGAGAACACAGCCCGTCACTCGCTTTCTCTAATGAAGACATTTCCCCCATATTATGCTCCATTCCCATCCTGTTATCTGGGGCCCAGCACCCTCAGAGCTCTTTCTCTTGCCTCTTCTGGATTGTCTCCGATTCTCCCAGCCAGCAGTCCTTCCGCCATATGCAAATGCCCCTGGGCACCAGGGATGGACGCAGGGTCTGTGATTAGGCCTTACTGTAGGAATCCAACCAACTCAGTTTTCTTACCACTTCTTCCACAGCACCCTTGAGCCAAAAAACGGACCAGCTTTAATCCTGCCTTGGCGCAGGGTGTTCTCTCCATGCTGGAATGTCCTCTCCCCTTCCCACTGTGTTTCCCTTTGCCAGATGAAGACCCTGTTCAAAATGTCACCTCGTCTGTGGATCCTTCCTTCATTCTCCTCGACTGAGTCAGTTTGCCTCCTTCCATAGGTTCCCACAGAACTGTTTTGAGAAACCACAGTCTGTGGTTTGCCTTCATGCCTCCTGGCGGGGAGGGAGCCCTCTGGGACAGGGTTGGGGCTTTCAGGACCCAGCGTGGGTTCTCTCTCACAGCAGGCTCTCAGTCCGTGGTTCACAGATGAACAGATAGCGAGCTGAGGAAAGCAGTTGTTGAGTCAATAAGTGCAGCTGTTTAGAGTAAGATCCATGCCAGTGCTAAGAATTATTCAGATTCTGTATCTTGTCATTATCTTTATTCCACTAGCACATTCACTTTTCCTTGGAAATGAAATTCTGCTGACTCACGTTGGATAACTACTAGCTTTCTTCTACCAAGAGGAAATATTTAAGACCAATATCCCATAGATGGGTCTGGACCTAGGAAGACCCCCTCCTCACCCTCAGTAATTTGGCAAAAAGAACTTAAGCTTTATGTAGCAACTCTAGAAAAAGAGTGGATTCACTGCATGTAAGAAATAAAAATTGCAGATAAAAAATAAACGTGGGGTATGTAATTCTGTTTGGTTATTTTTGGTATGAAATTCTGTTGGTTCATAGAAATAGGAACATATTTTCAGGGAATTGTGTCATCAAGTAGAGATGACTATAGAATCTTGAACATTGTTGAATTAGAAACGAAAACATTGTTTTGATCATTTAAAATATGTGGGTTCAAATAACAATAATAAATATTAATAATAATGAAAACTTGTTTATGAGACATTTTATCCTTCCAAAGTCTGGGAAGGATTTTCAAATGTTCTAGGAGAACTTTTGAAAATATTAGTCCATGTTGAAACAAAGTCACATGCCAAGAGGGCTTGCTTTTTGAATTTAAGCTGATGACCTGTCTTTTCCTAATAAATGTGTTTTTTTTTTTTTTAACTAATAAAATCCTGGAATATTTACTGAGGATTGCCTATAATGACTCCTTAAATTGGAAACTTGGAATTCCTAAAAAAGTAATTCATGTGTTTGTTATTGGGGTAATGTTTAGTATTTGGCCTCACTAGGATAATAACCCAGATTTCTAATCATTGTGAGACTTTTTTCTTAAATGAGCATTTATTATTCATAAGATTGATGCAACATGAAGATTCTGATGACACTTTGGTGTTTAAGACACATCTGGTTCAGATCTATGGAGCACACAGTCACTGCTGGGCTTTTTGTTTTGTTTTGGCTACATCTTCAAAGTGGTTTATTGTCCCCCGAGAGCCTAATGAATCTATAATAAATGTTCTGCTTATTGTGTCACTTGTAGGTACTGTGGTCTTTGGAACTGGGTCATTGGATTTCCGAGGAGCCGTTTGAACTTTCTAACTACTTCCCTGCAGCTCCTGTAAGTCAGATGTTATTTTATTATGGTAAATACAATTTGGTATTCTCAGGAAATTATTATTTGCATAAATACAGACTCAAATGTTTATTAAATCAGGATCAATTATGCTCAAATCAAAAACACATTTTAATAGAACTTAACACTTTTTTTTATCTATTTGTTTGTGAGAACAAATGTGGGAATGTGAGAACATTCTGCAAAAAATTGTGAGGAATGAAATCTCAAAGAAGTTAAATTATAAAAGTCCTCAGGATTGAGAAAAACAGAAATGAAAAAGGACTAGGTTCTTGAGAAAGTGGGGTGATTTATTGTTTACTGTTATAAAAAGTAATGCTGCTTGTTACTGCTTCTAGAGATAGAACTGATAGGTATAAAAGTCGCGGCCCGCTAGCAACATACTACAGCCCTTACGTTCTGATGCTTTTCCTAAACGCAACTTCAACTTCACTGAATTTTAAATTTTAAATATTTCAAAGGCTTAATGGAGGTTCTAATTTTTTAAAAGATTTAAGTGATAATTAAGTAGGTAAGTTCACTTTTAAATGGAAGCAGGATCGTATAGATGTTGGCTCTTATTTGCAAAAAAGTTAACTGGTTTGTGACAGAGTTTAATCTTTCGGAAGATTAATACCTGAAAGATAAACGGCGATTTTACTCTGTGACTGGGGCTCATGTCGTTCGCTGTTTGAGTACGCCTAGGACTCTCATGTAACAAGAGGTTGGACTCTGCCTTCTCATCCCTGTAGTTTTCTGGGTTGTTGGGTTGCTTTTGTTTTCATGACTGTTTTGATTTCTCTCAACTTTATAAATATTTTCTTAAGGAGAGAAAAAATTCCTCTCAGCAAGACTCTGTTTGAAATCCCGTGTAAGGAATTGAAGTGTAAAGACACAAATCCCTCCTGTTCCTTGTCATAGGAGAGTATATGTAACTCTGAATAACACAGTGAGCTTGTCTTTGAAATGCATTTTACCTGCCTTGCATGGGCACATGATATGACTTAAGTACGTGGTTGCCAATTTTTCCTGTAATATCTTTCCTCACCTCAGTGTCTGCCGTGCGTCCTTGAGATATCACAGAAACTTAGGTTTCTTTTGAAGTGAAGCTATCATCCTATTGACAGGTGTTTTTTGACTTGAAACAAAGCTGTGATACCTCTGTTGAATGTTTAAAGCCTATTTAAATAAGAAACTCTTCAAAGGTGGGGAGGCTCTTCACTCAGGGTATTTGTTGGTAAAGCCCAGTGAAATAGTGGCATAGTTTGAGTCCATAAATTGACTCAAAATATGTAGCCAACATAAGTCTTTTAAAACAAAGTTGGGGTGAGGGGCATATAGGGTAAAATACATTACATAAGGAAAACGGAATAAAGGAAACAGAGGGGTGGAACAGTGTAAGGTGAGGAAAGACGTGAGGTAAGTGCTGGTTTCATACTTGCCTCTACACTTCCTTGCAGCCGCCGACTCCGAGGCAAATATGTGAGAAATGGCTTCCCAGTTATGAAGCATTCCGCGATGTACATTAGTGTTAATTGTACTATGAAGACTTCAGACGGAGTTAACACTCTAGGGGTTTAAAGTTTTGCAGTCCTTAAATCCATGCTCTCAAAATTTTTTGTGAAGATCTGAATATACGATAAATGTCAGATTTTGGTGTTGCACTTCAAAACGGTTATTTTTTTTTTAAGTTTGCTGGTGGACATTTAAAAAATGTTAGTAATTGAAATTATTTTTATTAATAAAATATTACTAATGCAAAATAACTTTAGGGGTGAAACTAGTTTGAGAAGTGTAGCTTTAAATAGAAAGGTTTCCTCAACCACAAGCTAAATCGTAGCCTACTTCTCTAAAACATATCTGACTAACAGACCTCTGCAGTAGAAGAGTGAGGGAAATACAGTAAAATCTGTTTGTCAGGGAATTAAATGTATAATCTTCTTCACCGTTAAAAAAATCAAATTTTTCTTCGTGAGGCACAATCAGTTGTGTCAGAATCAAATTACAGAGTTGTAAATATTATCATAAAGGTTCATTGTCGTTATCTAATAAGTTATATTTAATTACTAAAAATACCTTCATATTTAACAGCCAAACAGAAAAAAAATAGTACAATCTTCATATAAACTGAAAGAACAAACATTCCTATTAATTTCAGAGACCCGGGAGGTTTTCACCTTTTAAACTTGAAATATATATCCAAACATTAACTTAAAACAGCGCTGTCCACGCATATGTAAATATGCTGTTTTCAAAATAGGAGTTTAAAGCAAAAACGCGTTAGCTATGTTTCTCCGTGTCCAAATATTAAGCTGCAAATAAGCACTTCCCAGAAAGTCCCTGAATATATACTATATTTTAATGGCTTAGAGAAGTTTTTTTCCTTTCTTTTAATTATGGTAGTGATGCTGAACTCGGGACATATGGATATTTATACAGTCTATAAACAGCACATAGAAGGACGCAGTTCCAAGGTTATCTCTACTGCGTGGCGTGAGAGTTCTGTTTTCCAGTTATTTACGGATGAACTCGACACAGCATTCTTGGTGGTGACCAGAGCGTCTGCGAAGTGTCAGTCTGAAATTCGCAGGCGTCACCCTCCCTTCCCGTGGGCGTCCCACCGGGTCACAACACCCAGGGTTGTGCTTTGGTTCACGAGCGATGCGGGTCTAAGCAGGGAGGTGCGAGGGGCTCCCGGCTGGCGCGTGCGCACCCCGAGCACCGAGCGTGGGCCGTCCGTCTTGGGGTGGAAGAGGGGCCGGCATGCAGCCCCGGGTCCCTGAACACCGCGCAGCCCGCACTCCCCGGGTGCGTGCGGGCCTCAGAAGTCCGCGGGCCGGATCATCATGGTGGTGGCCTTGAGCGAGTAGCCGGAGCCCTTCCAGTAGTACCACTTAATGCCGCTGAACTTATTTGTGTTCTGCCTCTGTGGGTAGTACATTCCGTTCAGGTTGGAGGGGCCGCAGGCATCGAACCACCAGCCTGTGGAAATAAGGGCGCACAAGGAATTAGGAGTTGGGTCACCCTGAGTGTATCTCACCCCTAGAAACAGCCCACGAGTGCGCCAGTCACGCTCCGTGCATTTGCAGTAACACTCGCACGTGTTCTTGAGGTAGAATGTGTCACCCTGACAGGTGCGGGGTGTGACACTCCAGCTTCACCTGTTTTCACAGGCTGCCTTCCTCCTTTGTCCTTGTGCTGCGAGGAAAGGCCAGTCCCTCAGAGACACGAACGGCACTCGGTCCCCAGTCCTGACTGGGTGAGCCCCACAGTACAATGGAAAGTAAGGATACGTCAGGAAACTGAAGAATTGTCGGCTGACTCTATTGGATGACTTTCTGGTTCCAGGAACCAGTGGGCCAGGCTGAGTCAGCCTCCCCTCCCCCACCGTGCTTTTTTTTTGTTTTAATAACTTCAAATTTTAAGTACTCAAGTGAGCCAGATAAAAAGGAAATCGTTAAGCCCCACAGACAAAAAAGGAAATGTAAAACTACCCTCCCCCCCACCCACCCGTCTGGCACAGCACCTGGGGCAGCGGTGGGTCCGCATATACTCCTGAATGGCTGCCCTCTGGTTTGGTTTTGTGTTTTAATTTAAAGGAAAGTTTTTTTTAAATTACGTTTACTTATTTTAAGAGAGACAGAGACCGCTCGAGCGGGGGAGGTACAGAGAGAGAGTGAGAGAGAGAATCCCCAACAAACTCCGTACTGTCAGTGCAGAGCCCCCCGTGGGGCTGGGACTCTCAGAACAGCGAGGTCATAACCTGCCCCCGACACCAAGAGTCAGGCGGCTAGCTGAGCCCCCCAGACGCCCTCCCCGGGGGTTCGAAAGCTCTTACCTAGAAACAGGAGGGTGCCAGAGCCCGGCTTTTAAGGAGAAGGAGTAACTTAGATCTATATGCATTAATCTAAATCAATCCTAGACACACTGTGTGGAAGTAACACATACAGTATGATGCCATTTATGTTAGATTTTAGAATGCAGGAAAAACAGCTGTGATTAACATCTGCATACCTAGCAAACTAAGTAAATAATGGGAATGAACCTGAGTTCATCGATGACCCTGGGGGCAGGTACGTATTGGACAGCTTTAGTTGTATCTGTGAAGTTCCATTTCTTTACGTAAAAAATATTTCGATGTAATGATTCTCTTACTATATTTACACATCAGGCTGTGATGATCGGTTATTTCATCCAGTTGCCTAAATTCTTTCCTGATGGTGACGGCTTGAGTCGAGCTGATTCAGATTAATGTCGATTTGATAAGACATTTGTGAGTGTGTTTCAGAATCGTTCACAAATATTCAGGAATGTTGCAGATTTATAGATCTGTCTGTTCTAGAGCCTTCTGGCTGACTTAACTGTAGAATTTGCTGTCCCTGCAGAAATCTCGCTGAGTGTTAGGCGGGTTTACCCAGGGCCCAGACTGGGAGTTGGAACCTGACCTCCTTACGAGTCAGGACCGCTCCACTTTCTCTCTGGGGCTGTGTTCTTCTCCCCAGTCTCTTTCCCACTTCCACCCTCAGCCCTAAATCTTGATTTGAATAAATAAATATATTGTTTCCTTGGTTATTAATGCACTTCTGCTCTCTTGAGGAGCTCGTGGCATACGGGTGGTCTGAAAGCCGCCTCCCTCTCGAATGGACAGCCGGGCTCAGTGTGGGAATGACAGAGGGGAAGCAAGGATGCGGTAGATTTGGCCCCCCTGAGCCCACCCCGTGCCCCCTTTTTGTTGGCTCCAAAAAGGATGATGACGGTAGGATGAGGGAGACAGGCAGCTCTTAGTCAGTCCGACAGCTTTCTCGCACTGAAATAATACGGCTAACAGGGAAGACCCGCACCACCAGTATGTGTTATGTGTATACATAGTCTCTAAAAGACCGAATTCTTTAATGGATCCTAATTCTTCCAGTAGTTTTTAAGAGATATGTAAATTTACTGAGTTTTAAATTACTTTCATAAATAAATCCTTTCTTTTGACTGTAAATGATTCTTAACTGAAGTGCGAACACAGGATACACTTAGATCTTGTTTACGTAGTGCCTTGTATTTCTGAAATCCACTGGCCACAGCACTTACCTCTGTCTTTCCTGGGTGAGTAATAAATGGATTTTCTGGCAAAATAACCTCTGGTCTCTACACATTAAACCCTGCCAACTTCCTGTTTTCCTTCACATTCACTTTGTACTGTTGGCAGAATTTTTGTTGCTGGTTCAAATCTTTAAATGTTTTCTCGAGGCGCCGGGGTGGCTCAGTCGGTTAAGCATCCGACTTCGGCTCACGTCATGATCTCACAGTTTGTGGGTTCAAGCCCCATGTCAGATTCTGTCCTGACAGCTTGGGGTCCTGGATCCTGCTTCAGATTCTTCTGTCTGTCTGTCTGTCTCTCTCTCTCTCTCTCTCTCGCTCGCTCTCTGCCCCTCCCCCACCCGTGTGCTTGCGCGCTCTCTCCTCTCTCTCTCAGAAATAAATAAACAAAAAATTTAAATCTCTCAGTATTTTTAAGAACTAACATGTCAAGCTTTCTTCTTGCCTCAGTCATAATCAACTGGTTCCGGTCATTCAATTTTTAAACTTTTAGAAATCAGGAGAGTACGTTTTCTAGCAGTTGGTTTCTTGTCATTGAACTTTTAAGTGTTTCTGACTACTCATCTGGGTGTACTTTCCATTAAAAAATTTTTTAAAATTTATTTATTTTGAGAGGGAGAGAAAGAGGGAGCAGGGGGAGGGGCAGAGAGCAAGGTAGAAAAGAAAAAGAATCTCAAGCAGGCTCAGCACTGTCAGCATAAACAGAGAGCTGTACCTGGGGCTCGAACCCATGAAATTTCTTTTAAAGCAGTCTGAAACGAAAGGTAGAGAGCAAGAGAACGTGAGAATAGACACATTAATCTACAGTGGACAGTTACTCATTTTAATTTGATGCACAAACAAAAAAGGCTAGTCTTTGTTGTAAACTAATAAAATCTTTTTTTTAAAAAGATAACTGAAAATTCCAAGTCTGAGCAATGAATTATTAATCGGAGTTGTTTCTATGTTAATGAATCTTTGTCATTGTTTTGCTTGCTGTTTTGAATTTTTAACCTTCTTAAATATTTATTTATTTTTAAGAGAAAGAGTGAGCAGGGGAGGAGGTGCAGACAGAGGGAGGAAAGAGAGGGAATCCCACGCAAGCCCCGCACTGTCAGCACAAGAGCCTGATGTGGGGCTTGAACTCGTGAACTGTGGGATCATCACTGGAGCTGAAACCAGCAACCGAACCCTTTGCTGCCTGAGCCGCCCCGAATTTCTACCCTTTTCAGTAAAGCGATGTGAAATCGAACCATTGCTCTGACATCTGCTACTCAATGAGCACAAACTCAAGAGACCTTGCTGAGTATCAGATGCCCCCTCTCGGTGCCAGAGTGAGGTCCCAAAGAGACCCACAGTTGAGTTGGCCTGCTGACAGTTCTCGTGCAACATCACATCCGTGCTTAGGACTCAACAGTCTGCAAAAGTGGAAGACAAATCTCCCTCCATCTAGCAAGTTAAGTCTGTTTATGAAATGTGGCCATGTCAGCATCACAGGTTGAAGTCCAAAGAGCCAGCCTCCCACTCTTATGAAATGCTTCCTTGCCAAAACAAATAGGAAGAGAGAAAAGCCATCCCACCTCCTGTGAGCATTTGTGAACATTTGCAAATACATTTGTCGTTGTCTGCGTCCTTTGTGCTAAAATCATTTCCTGGTTGACTGATGCTGCTTATTTTGCCGGCTGTCCCTGTAAGTCCTTGAAGGTGAATCCTGCAAGCATGCGAGGGGGGTGGGGGGAGAAAAGAAAATAACATTAATTGGCTTGGGCTGTTGATTTACCATAATGGAAAATTTTTTATAACGAAGAATTCCATTCTGGAGAAATGCATTCTGTACTGGCTAGTGTGCTAATGCACACTCTGGACCAAATATTTTTGCACTGGTATAATAAACAGGAACCAACTTATCATCAGATCCTTAGGCATTGAGGAATGTTTTCATGAAACTTTCAGCTCATATCACTTGCACAAGCATCAACAGGGGCTTCAGGGCCCTTTCATTTATTTTCCTGCTGCTTTCAGATAAACAGAAGAGGGGGAAATACAACGTGAAAGGGTCCTCTTTCCAAGTCTCAGTCTCACCGTCCATGAGAGCCTGAGATGAAAAGACACCTCAAGCATCGTTATTTTCAGTGTGGTGGTGGGAATGGGGGGGGGGGGCCGTGGGCAAGGAAGGAGCACTGAATTTGGAGTAGAAATCTACAGCGCTGTGTAGAAAATATCCTTATGGCTGCTTCGCCTCATTTCCATATGTTATTGGAGTAAACCTGCCAGCCACTGAGAAAGGAATAAACATAGTGTTAAGTTAGACGCTAGAAAATAGCCCATGCTTGTAGAAGACTGCCACAGTCTGGCTGGCGTCAGTGATCTGTGTGCCAAGGAGGAGGTGGAAGGGAAAGAGGAAGTGTGTGAACGCTGCTTCAAGAAAGCCCGTCGGCAGGTGGGCACAGGACAGCTCAGAGCAGGGTTTCACGTGCCGCCGTGTGGCTGTGGGAACGTGACGTCCTGGACGTGAGTGGGGCATGGAGCCGTCCCCACCCGGGGAGGCTGTACAACAAAACCGTGCAGTGTCCTGGGGAGGACTGTACTTTAAGTTTGCAGAATGGTGCTCATCTTCTGCTGACCACTACCTGAGAGGAACGTAACTTCCAAGAATTCATGTTAGAACGGAGGGTGGAGAAGAAGGGGAAGGCTCGCCAGGGACTGTCTTAACCAGCCTGTGCCAGGCACTTTCACAGGTTTGTGCGTGGGATGCACGCACCAGCCCTGAGAGGTCGGCGTTTCCCCTGCTTTTACATCCAAAATTATTGGAGCACCTGGGTGGCTCAGCCGGTGAAGCGTCTGGCTTCTGCTCAGGTCATGATCTCACCATTTGTGAGATGAAGCCCCACATCGGGCTCTCAGTTGTCAGCACAGAACCCGCTTTAGATCCTCTCTCTCCCCCCCTCTCTCTCCCCATTTCTCCCTCACTCCCTCTCTCTCTCAAAATAAACATTAAAAAATTTACATATAAAATTGTTGAGATAGGAACATATACATATAAAATTATTCCAGAGATAGGAAAGTGGTGGAGCTAGAGTTTGATATCAAACTCCTCTGTCATGTTTCAGCCCTGATAGAACCTTATCAGGGATGTTAGTTTATTGAGGAATAGTTCTGAGAAGATGAGGGTATGGAGCACACCAAACGGAGTTCCATAAAGTATTGGTTCTAAGTCACTTCTGCGTTAATGACTTAGGTTTAAGATTATTTTTCATGTTGTAGCTCGAGAACCCCCGTCCGAAGGCGTTGGCTGAATTTCTGAATTTCCCTGTTACCCTCGTGTTTCCGGATGACCCTGGCCCCTAACACAGTCTCCAGCTACCTGCTACAAAGTGCTCCTGGGTGTTGTGCTCATTTCTGGGATTTTGAAACACTTTAATTTCTTTCCAGGCCCTTCTCATTAATCATAGGTAGGGCTGAGGTAAATCATCTTGCTTGCCCTTCCCCCTTTGCAGTCTCTTACCTCTTCTGAACAACATCAGTTCTTCTGGAACTCATGAAATTTCCCCAGAGGCGAGCAGAATCCGCGAGAACACTATTTTTTATGTGTCTTTGTGAGAAACGTTGCTATCATATTAGCTCCTTCTGTTGTCTGGCCCCTTGCTTTATAGTTGTTGTCTTTTAAATTTGGTTATGAAGAATGACCACATTGTTAAAACTGCTTTAAACTGGTATCAGTTGATTTTATAGAACAGTGGAGTCAGGGGGCGGGGGGGAGTGCCAGCCTTTAATAATGACATCTCAGTGTTGCCAGAATGTTTGTGGAAAGTGACTAGTCTTTAAGGTTTAATATACAAATTAATATCTTCAGTAACAAAAAATACTCTATTGATGCATTTCGCCTTTCCTTATAACATTTATTTTCCAGACTGCCAGCATTTGGGGAGCGCTTCTTGAGGGTGCCCTTAGGGCTACGGACAGTGGTGTTCTGAGCCCCTTGTGTTACTACTCAAGCCACGTCACAGTTCGCCCGTCACACTGACATGTTTTACAGGATAATAATTGTTTCAGTGCAGCTTCTGTCGTGTGCAGCCAAGGGAGATAAACTGAGCTTTAAGTGAGTGTGTGCTCTTTTAAATGGCATATCCAAAAATTGATCGCATTTCTAAAGGAAATATCTGTTAAGAACCATCTCAGTTTAAAATATTTTTATAATGTCAGCATACAAGGGTAATGACCCATTTTGTAAAATCTCCTTATATAAACAGTCTAATCCTTAATTTTTGTGGTTCTTTCTTTTCTTTTCTCTTCTTTCTTTCTTTTTTTTCCCCCCCTTAATTCCTCTGTTGTAGATTCCTAACTGTTGCCAGTTGAGAAAATATTTAGCTTGGAGGTAAAACAATGACCAACCATTGGTGTCTAAAAATTCGTTGACGTTTTGATCTCTTTGGAGTCGACTTGGAGCTGCAGTGGGGCCCAAACACCTATCTTTTCATCCATCTGAGGCGCTGCTCCTCCCAGAGAGCCCTGCTCCTTCTCTACTAAGACTTGAGGGGCCGGTCTCACAGACCTCTTAAGAGTCATGTCAGGGGTGGCCGTGCGTTAGCTGTGTTCGGAGTTTCTGGAATCTTGATCCCCTGCTTATAAAGCAGCACGTACTGGACATTTTATGGTCGTCAGGTAGTTGCTCAGGCAAGCCGCTTAGCCTGGTTGTTCTCTTGTGCTGTCCAGTGTGAGCCTGGCCTGGGAAGCCAGCTCCGGGACTTTGAAATCGTGTTTGTTTTCCAAGCTGTTCAGATCTTGGGTTTTCTGTTGGGCAGAAGGGTCTGAGTGGGCGTCAGTGAGGCGTAGGTGGGACCATAGACCACAGGATGTCTGTTTTCCACGCTGTTCCCACCGAACTCTGTTTCTGACCTCAGTGTATGTGTCTTCGTGACGCGTGTGCTTACGCCTTTCAGACCCCTTCAGGACCGTGTCGGTGACTGGACAGGTCTCGTGTGCCTTCTGAGACCAGTTCCTGCGGTGCCACCGGCACACGACCGCACTGCTCTCTGCCTGGCGTCGCATGTGTGTTTCTAGGTACCTTTGTCCGTGGGAGCGCATGCAGCCGTGTGCCTTCATGTGCCCGCCGTGACGCAGCCCGCCTGGTCTCAGGGCCTCCGCTGCTCTCTGCTTCCACGATCTCGGCGTTTGGGAGCCAGAAACTACATTCTGAGTCAAGGATGCCATGCTTTTCTTGGAACATTCAAGATCAATGCCGCCCAATGCGTGGGGCAAGGCAGACACGAAGGGAGTGCTGTGATTCAGCTGTTGTTTTTGCAGCAGGGTCAAGGAGTTTGCCCACTAAGCCTCCCACCTCCTTCTGCCACTTTTAAACTTGGTCACGCATCCTGACCTGGGCACGGAACGGAACGATCAAGGGGGTTCAAGCTTCAGAACGATAAATGGAACTGTTAAAACGTTTTTGGAAGAAAACAGTAAAGTCCTAGGTATATGTCTGTTCTGATCTTGGCCTGACATTTTATAAACAGACACAGCATTCCCACAGTCTACAAACGGTCGTGGAACAGTGTCCATCATCGGCCAGGCAGGCGTCACCTTGGCCTTGAGGACACACGCCAAACACAACAAACAGAAGGACGTCCCCGTGAGGCTTCCCTCATTTTGTTAAAACCAAAGTTAGAATTTTAAAACTAGGACAGTTACGGAAAGGCAGCGCAGAACTCCAAGAAACGAGATGGTTTTCCCTTTAAGGCGTCCTCAGAGTACTTCCGTTCCTGCTTAACGCGGTTGGGTTCTCCCTGTCTGGAATACTGGCATGGCAAATCTGTTACTGTCTCTCAGTCATGTGTGCAACTCACCTGTAATTGAATTCTTCGCTTGAGAGAGAGAAGTGTTCATACAGTGAGTACGCCTCGTTCCCTTCCCAGTCCTGAAGGTGTATTTTAAGCACATAGGGCTGTTGGTTGGTCACTTGGAAAACAAACTCGTTTCCCAGCCAGTGCTCACCGGAAGGGTTCCCGAATCCCTGCAATCCAAGTTGTAAAATTCAATCACTTCAGTTATTTCTAATTTGTATTTGAAATCAATAGCCTATCATTTTAACCCGGGGTCACTGTCAGATATCCAGCCTGTATTCTGAAAATTTGGGGGTCTTCCAGACAAGAAAGTAGATTTTTAAAAAGGTCTGCTTTAAGAAACCAAGCTGCTACTGGAGGAAAATTAGTAGTAGAGTAATTAGAGCTACTTGGGGAGCCACCAGTAGAAACAGGAGCATAAACAGCTCAGGTTATTGACGTGAAGGTTGTGGAACAGTCGGCCTACCCAAAAATGCTGAGCCTGCCATTAAAAATAAGCCTCGCACTTGCGTGCCTTTGTTTTGATCCCTGGCTTACATGGCACTGACAGGATCCTTCGTCACTGGGGCGACTGAAGCACCAGCTAGAGGGAACCCGTTGATAACAAAACTTGTCAGCGGTCATTGGCTAGTTTGGGATTTGTGGTGAAGGCCCTGCAGGTCTTGAAGGTTAGTTTTCACAGAGAAGACGGTTTTCAGACGGCTTGAGGAGTATTCCTACCACTTTGTACTCGTTCCAAGTCCTCTGGAAGTCAACGCCGCCATCCTCACGCCGCTGAATGACGGTCCACCCACCTCCAGCCGTCTCCATGTCGCAGTAGGCCTGCCAATGGGAAGAGCACAGTCACTGCGTGGGAAACACCGGTGACTCAGGTCCTCATCGGAACTCACAGAAACAGGACAGACGGAGACACCGATGACGTGACTTGTGCTGATGGGTTCCCTGGGCCCAATCCTTGTGGTCTTCCAAGAAGCAGATCATTCTGAATACATTAAATGTTTGTTGAGTTTTGAGAGAGAGAGAGCATGCGCAAACAGGGTAGGGGTAGAGAGAGAAGGAGACTGAGGATCCAGAGTGGAGAGCCTGACGCAGGGCTCGAACACACAAACCGAGAGATCATGACCTCAGCCGCAGTCAGAAGCTTAACTGACTGAGCCCCCCAGGCTCCTCGTATGTACTATTCTTCTTGCATGATACTTCTTATGTATCAAGTTAAAATTTATTAGAATGTTTGCTCATCTTGTGAAACACTCACAAAGTTATTTGCGACCCAAGGTTTAATTGCATGTTAAAAACCGTGCCTTGAACATGTTGATGGCAGATAGATAGTAGTGTAACACGATTTCAGTGCTGATGACAATTTGACTTTCCTCTGTTCTACGCTAACGACCCAACCCAACAGCTGACCCAAAGATCGCTGTTTCTCAGAGACTTATTGTGAATGGGATCTTGGCATTTTGGCCCCAAACCTCATCTCCAACCTTTAGAAATCTGTTAACTGGTGTTTGCAGCCCCAGGAACCTGTAAGGTAGTTGTCAGTCCCTATCAGCTTTGTAGAGAGTTATGTACAAGGGGTGTTTTTGCATTGTAGGCTTTCCAAGACCCCTGTTAAGTTACGTTGTGGGGCTAGAAGGCTTCTTCAGCGTGGGCTAAAAGTCAGTTCATCCCCCTGTGTGAGAGATCTGAGGCTCCCGGGTCCCCAGCGCCGTGTATGGGACCTGAGAGTCGCTGGGCAGCTCTGACCCACAGATCAGGACTTCAGGCTTCTTTGCACTTTGCTCACTGCCTGTGGTATTTCTCTTCCGAGCTCTTTTTATTTTTGCTTTTAAACTGGCTTGGTGGGTTTAAACTTTGCTCAGAACACAGAATTCCTTCTTGGGCTAGGACCATGCATGCTCAGTTTCCACTCAGCTGGAGTTTTATTATGAAATTACAAACCCCTGAAAATAAGATTACATAAATAGTTTTAAATAATGAGATTACAGTAGAACGAAAAATTTTCCCAGAAGGTTAAGATAAATTTTCCTATGGCATACAAGATAGTAAATATGAAAGCCAGTGTTCAGAGTCAGTGAGAAATCGTCTTCCCCTGTTGTCTTCCTTTGTCTTTTTGGGAAATAGTAGAGACAGTTTTGGCAGAGTGGCTTAAATGTAAACGACTCTGCGTTTGTGAGTTAAAATCCTAAAGAATGGGGGATAAAGGAGAACCAAGAGCACGTATAGACACCCTCTTTCAGTTTAAGGGTCTTGCCTGATGCCTCGTTCCTAACGATCTAGAGAGAGCTGCCCGGGGACCCGGGGCCCGCAGACCTCTCCCTGCTCTTCCCGTTCCCGCAGGGGGATGGCCCAGATAGCTTTCCCTGATGATCCTGTGATTGGAAACATATGTTCCATTTTTTTAAAAAATGACATTTACTAAGAGTAAAATGATTTGCCCATTTTTAATTAACCAGGTAGATAAAGCTGACCTGTTTAAGGTCACCCTTTATTCTCTCCCTGGATTGGTATATCATTATCATTGTTAATTATCTTCTGACCATTGCTACCTTCCACTCCGTTCCAAGTACTGCACTTGGTACTTGGCAAATATTATCTGCATCCCTAAAGCCACTTTGCTGTGATACTGTAATGCTGCAGTTTTGGAAGAAGAAAATAATTGATAAAGTTAGATTAACTTGGCCAGACTCATTCAGCTTTTAAGTGCAATATGGGACTTGAATAGGGTCTCTCAAATTCCTCATTCAGTACTGTTTTTTCTACCATACCATGTAGCCCAAACAGTAACTTGACTCTTCTGTTAAGAGGCCAGGTGTCCCTCAACACAGCTCTAAGTTGAAATCAGTTCATGAATAATAATGCCTTTTATTTGCCCATGTTCCACCCAGTGGTTCGTAGTACTCAGTTTTCTCAGCGTCATCTAAAAAGAAGTCAGTGTAGTAAACTAGCTGACTAAGCTATATTGGTTTGAGGAGACGTGTGTACAGAGAACTTACTTCCTCGGTATCCTAAATGGCATGTTGGTGGGCAGAAAGAGCGGAAGGGTGGATATGGTTTGGATCGAGCCTATCCTTGTT
The DNA here is from genome assembly GCA_004023785.1 of Mungos mungo. Taxonomy (NCBI): domain Eukaryota; kingdom Metazoa; phylum Chordata; class Mammalia; order Carnivora; family Herpestidae; genus Mungos; species Mungos mungo. The sequence goes on from PISW01003763.1 coordinate 169,395, forward strand.
CCAAGAATGTTTGATTCTTTGCTGTCAAAATCACCATTATGAAGTCACTGATGCTTAAAGTCAGAGAAGAAGTTCGTTTTTTGTATGAAAATAGGAGTCCAGGCCTCTGGAGATGGGTGGGGCCACACTAGTCTCTAGCTCCACCCGGGACAGTGATGAGATGGTGAGAACGTATCCCTCACACGTCCTTCTCTGAGTTAAAAAGAAAAGAGAACAGGGAACTCATAGAGGCTGAAGTATTATGGTTAATCGAGTTGTGAAACTTTGAGAGGAAGATCGTGTTCAAAGAGAGTTGTCCACACAGCCAGAGGGCACAGCGAGAAAATGATGGAGTCCATTATCTCCGGGTCAGGGAAGCAGAAGTCATCAGAGAACGCCCAAGACCTTCCACTCCAGCCACAGCAGACCTGAGGGCAGCTAATACTTTTGGTCCGCACTCTACTGCATGGTTCAGGGATCTGACATCTTGCTTTAAAATCTTTCAACCAATAACGCTTGGTTTAAATGTCATGCTCTGGCTCTGAGGCCACAGTGAATGGCTGATAAAACCGCAGACACACAGGCGAGCGCTAGGGAACAGGTGCCCTGTGAAATTTAGGGAAGGCAGGTATTGGGTCTCTGACCAGCAAAAGCATATTCAATTCCCTCTGGCACAGTTTTTATAGTTCGCAGAAACCTAATGGATTTTTCAAAAATAAAGTTGAAATATTTGGGCCCTTTTGGAAAAGGTCAGCCCAGAGATCTGCTGAACATTCTTTTCCTGAATTAGAAGAAACAGGGCAAAAACGACTACCCTATCATGCTGAGGAGTTGTCTCGGAGTCTGTGGGGGCAGTCTAAAGGGCAAACAATTCCTGTTTATTGAGTTGACGGTTAAGTGCCAAGTCCTGTCCTCGGTGCCGGATCTCCACTGTCCCCTCAGACCGCTCTAGGAGACTGGGGTCACTTCATGACGTTACAGATTGGGAAACGGAGACCTCACACAGGGTAAATGACTAGCTCAGAGGCACAGATTGGCAGAGCCAGAATTTAAACGCCAGTCTCTCAGATTCTCTCTCCCTGAATCAGGCTGTGAACTATGGAGGCTCAAGTCTGGAAGGGAATCTAGAAGTAACTTAATGTGGGGCATCCACTTTACAGACGTGAAAGTTGAGGTTTTGTAAGACTGTTGTTCCCTGCTGTGTAAATGAGTTATTTTTACTGTAAATGTTTGAAAGAAATACAAATCCTCATGTTTCCAGCCATGACCTGAGCCTCATGTCGCCCCCACAGAGCTATATATCTTCCTCTTGCCGTGGAGGGCCCCAGTTAGGACGTGGGGCTGACTGAGCGCCGTGGGGTGGGAGGGAATGGGCTCCGCGGCAGGAAGACCTTCCCAGAGCAGTAGGTCGGGGCCGCGTCGTGGGCGACTGCCCCTGGATTTGCCAGGCATCCACCTTGCTCTGATATCCTCAGTGCCCCTCCCACTGCCACTCCTGTCCCGTTCCCTCTAGGCCAGGAAGAGACCAGCATCTGGTGACAGTGGTTCCCAAAACCTGCTGCGAAGACCGCCTTGCCAAGGGCACGGGGAGCCGGCGCTCGGGGTCTGAGCACAGATCATCTGAGCGGATGTTTGTTTTGTTTTATCACCGTTAATGCGCTGCTTCGAGGACACGGGGACACTCACTGGTCTCCCAGGTTGATTTAAAGCAGCACGGATGAATTAGAAAGATTTTCTTTGGAAAGTATTATCTTGAATCACGTAATATTTATCTTTTAAATTCATAATCAAAGTATATGTTACTATTTCAGATTCTCTGTGTTTAAACCCTTAACGCTTAAATTTTGCAAGTGTTTTTCTTTATTAGCATTTTAAATACTGAGGAAAATACTGACTTCAAAGAGGTAGTACCTCCAGGAGCCTCTGAAGTTTTCATCTGGATGCGCTATCGGTGGCCCTTCTCCAGAACGTTACTTTGGTTCAGCCTGGAGCTGTTCCGGTTAGAGACAAGCGTGTGTGTGTAGTCACTTAACACACACAGTCGTCCTTCATTACCGAAGACCTCACACTGATCTCCTGGGAGGTGGTTTTAACCTGTCACACCTCCAGGCGAAGCCACACGGAAATACTCCTGGGTGTGACTTTGGTTTTCCCTCCCCTGCAGCTCAGTGGCTGCAGTGGCAGAGCACCCTCGAGAGTCACACCCACTGAGGAATCCAGAATAACTGAGAATAAGTGAGTTAAGCTATATCCTGACTTCTGATGAAACATTCTAGATGTTGGTTCACTTTCCCCAAAGTAATTGAGCTCATGCCTCGAAACAGACTCTGAATACCGGAGAAGGAAATGAGCCTCTCTTTGGCGGTTTGACGTAAGCCTCGCAGCTGACGTTGGATGGGGTGAGGGCAGCTTCCCCCGGCCATCCACACGGTGTGGCCCGCAGACTCCCGGGGGTCCCCGAGGCCCCTGCAGCGAGTCCACGGGCCGAACTGTGTCTATAACGACACTGAGGTGTTGTTTGGCCTTTACCAGTGTGACAGTGGTGCACCGATGGCACAGAATCCCCGGGGAGGCGGGGAGTCTGCTAGCGCCCTGGGACGACCGAGGGAATAGTCCGCACTGGATTTGAGTCTCTATGTTCTTCAGCCGTGCACTCGCAGTTGGGAAGAAACTAAGGCAGTTTCACCTCAGGACGTCTTTGACGACGCAGTCCCAACCGTCCCTTTTATCTGGGCCTCTGCGGCGGCAGCCACACCGTCTCACATGCTGCAGGCTGGCCTGCGAGACGGCCGTCAGTCCCTCCTGCAAACCCAGGTCCCCTGCCTGCGTCAGAGCAGAGCTCGGTGGCTGTTTAGCTGTGACCTAAGGGGGCCTTTTTTTTTTTTTTTTGATGGAATACCATTGCTACTTGAAATAACCAGTGAAAGACAAACTATTTGGTTATTTGATCTCTAGTATTTAGAGGATAATTTCTTTAAAATGAATGAAACGAGTCTGACACTTTAAGGAAAACAACTCCCAGTGCGATGATCAAGTTAAACACAGGGATGCGAGAGAGAGAGATGTGCCTCCTACATGATGAGATGGAAAGTTCGACATCACAGGGCCCGCGTCCGCGAGTGCCTGGTGTGCGGCAGACGCCCTGGGCGTGTTTGCGGCCTGGCTTTGCGTGAAGGTGAGCCCAGGAGCCCACCGTACCTTGACCTCCTCCGTGGAGTTAGGGAACACCAGCGCGTAGACGCCGCTCGTGGTCCTCCCTGACTTGAATGCTTCCGCACAGTCTCTGAACACGACTGCTTCCTCCTTAGCGCCGAAGGAGTTCTTAGCTGCTTTAAAAAAAAAATACGAAAGCGTTTACAGGGAGTTCATGAAAAGATAAAAGTCTATTACTTTGAGGTGCACTCAGTGGTAAGTTTTATTACACTTCAGTTCTTATGATAAGTAAAAGGGACAGACCAGCTCTTAACCTTTCCAAAAAGATTACTCCTTCAGCCTGCTCTGCATTAATTCGCAAAGATTGTCACCAGTAAGCCATACTTGTGTGTTTTTAATCGTCAACTACATGTAATGCAAGTGCTTTGGACAACTACTTTAAGAGAACAACTACTTTAAGAAAAATCTTCCATCTCGACTAGAGTCACACAAAGTTACTGCGAAAGAATAAAAAAAGGGTGTACCTAAACGCAGTGGCGTCTCCCGAGGCTGCGGCATATCCCATTAACCATTATCCTATCCAGGCTACGGATATAGATTTTTCCTTCTTTTTTTTTTTTTTTTAAAGTCTGAGGCCACATCTTGATATATTTCTTTAGACTATTGGGTAAAGGCATTTGATATTCTTTGGATTTTTAGCCACTGTCCCACAATAGTTTGTGTTCAAGAGGAGCCTACCGTTAATGTAATTAATTAGTATAAATATGTATTCCCTTTTATCCTCCTCTTCCTTATTTTTTATTCTATTTTCCCTTCCTGAACAGCATTTAAAAAAATTTTAATTCCAGTACAGTATGTACTGTTTTATAATAGTTTCGGGTGTGCGTCACAGTGATTCAGCGGTTCTGTTCACGACTCAGAGCATCATGAGGAGTGTGCTCTTCAGGCTCCACCGCCTGCTTTCTTTCCCCTTCCCCTCCCCACCTTCCCTCTGGTAACCCCTGGTTTGTTCTCTATAGCTAAGGGTCTGTGTTCTGGTGTTCTCTCTTTTTTTTCTTTCTTCATCTGTTTTGTTTCTTAAATTCCACATATGAGTGAGGTCATATGGTATTTGTCTTTCTCTGACTGACTTATTTCACTTAGCATAACACTCTCTAGGTCCACTCATGTTGTTGCAAATGGCAAGATTACATTCTTTTTTATGGCTGAGTAATATTTGATTATATATATATTTTTTTCCCCGCATAATTTGGCTTCTGTAGATCATGCTGGAGTAAATACAGGGGTACATGTATCTTTTCAGATTAGTGTTTTCATATTCTCTGGGTAGTTACCCAGGAGTGGAATTACTTCCTCCTTCTTTTTCATTGATTCTGTATTAAGACCCTGAAAAGCTTTCATATGAAGCATGTAAAAGCAGTGGTCCTTTTCTGAAAGATGAGAATTTTTTTAGGATTTTGAGTTTCACTTAACCAATGCAATTAAAACTGAAGAAAAGAGGACACGTAAAGTTGACTTACAGTTTGATGATATCATAGTCAATAAATTATGAACTGTCTCCATCAGGTCATGTTGCTGCTTTTGGAGAACTGAGCTGTTCACCGTGGCGGTCACTAATTGTTTTTCTAGTTCTTCAATGATGGAATTTTGCTTGGATACTAATACTTGGAGCTGATCTTTCTCTTCTTTTATTGACTGTAGTTGAACTATATGCTTGTCTTCCATGTCTAGTACTTTCTTTTCCAAGAAACTTGTAAAGGGAAATAATTGTTAGTTTAATGTAAAGTGTTTTCTGATTGCTTTCTAAACATTGAGTCCGTTTTGTAAATTTTTTTTTTAATATTTATTTTCAAGAGACAGAAACAGTGCAAGTGAGGGAGGGGCGGAGAGAGAGGGAGACACAGGCTCCGCAGCAGGCTCCAGGTCTGAGCTGTCAGCACAGAGCCTGACGCAGGGCTTGAACTCATGAACTGCAAGATCATGACCAGAGCTGAAGTCAGACGCTTAACTGACTGAGCAACTGAGGCGCCCCTCAGTTTTATAATTCGTAACCAATCTTTAATATTTATTGAATTTCTGCTTCTACAAGGCACTCTGTTAAGATGTTAAAGGCGTTGCCACAGCCCTGAAGAAGCTCTCAAACTTGCCTAGAGCTCTAGATATGTAGATGTGGCGTGGATACAAGGAAAAAATGCACTGGCAGAAACGTAAGGTCTGTCATTAGAAGATGTCACATGGAGTGCCTTGGAGACCATGGTTTTGCTGAAGGAGATTGTGGGCAATGAGAAGGCAGCCTGGGTGTTGGGACCGCACAGGGGCAAGTGGAAAGGTGAGTGGAAAGCCCAGGCTGAGAACGCCATTTCGGCCCGTGACTCCCTGAGTCATCTGGGTCGGGCTGTCCCCTGTCTGCATCTCGGATGTATATCTATCTACGTGAATGTCCGCCTGTAGAAATAAATTTCTGTCTAAAATGAAAGCAGTAGATTAGAAGAAGATCTCTGAGGTCCCTCCTAGTTCAAATAATCTGTAAGCCTACCATGTCTTTTTGAGGACAGTAACATTTTCTGATTCTTTAACTCTGCAAGCAACATTACTCAGCCAAGAAACAGACTACCCATTAAGGGTCTTACCTATAAGCAGTAACGATCAGTATAAATAATTATCATTAGAAATTCAATCCAGGTCTTAAATCTATCTCAGCCAAGTCATTGTAAATCGGTAGACGGCAGTGAGTGTTGTCAACTCACCAAGTCAGAAAATCAGCAGCTTCTGTCATGCACTGATTTGCACTTTATTTATACTTCATCAGCGTGCTCATATCTATTTTAAAACTGTTAGTTCTCATTATTTTTCTTGGTATCAGATAACTTATTCTTTTAATTGTATATCACTTTATTAATTTAAAAACTAAGATGACTTACTCTAAGAACAAGTTAACCTAAAAATAAATGCATAAAGGTGCATGGGGGGCTCAGTCGGTGAAGGATCTAACTTGATTTCAGCTCAGGTCATGATATCACGGTTTGTGAGATGGAGCCCCGCGTCAGGCTCGGTGCTGACGGTACAGAGCCTGCTTGGGATCCTCTCTGTCTCTCTCTCTCTCCCTGTCCCTTCCCCCACTTCCCCCACTTTCCCCACTCATGCTCTCTCTCTCTAAAATTAAATAAGTATTTAAAAAACAATAAGTGCATAGTTTTTCTGTTTTCTACATAAAATCATTTCTAGTACCATCATTATAGGCAATACTCTTTGGAAGCACTCCTATGATGCTTGACCTAGATAATTAACATAAAATAAGTGGGACATAGTTAAATTACTAATATATACTGCCCTCAAAATGACATTGCTTGAAATTTGTTATCCACCTGTCTTGTGTTGTCTTTAATACTCTGTGACGAGGCATAAAAGACAGGACAGTCCTATTCTCTACAGTGTGAATGAGAACACTCCAAGATGGATTTTTTTTTTTTTTAGTTTCTTTCTCCCAAACCTATGCCAGTATGGCCACAGAAGGTCATTACATTCTGATCTAAAATAGCTAATCTTCATGATTAACAGTATAAGCATGTATTGAAGTTTAGTCCAGCATCAGGTCACCCCACACTACACTGGCGTTTGCAGGTAGGATCCTGTGATGAGCACAGAAGCACAGATTGTCTCATTTAAAGCTGTAAGGAGTCACAGAGCAACACTTTGCAAAATGCGGATTGGGACCCATTAATGGCTGTGAGATCCATTTAATGACATCAGCATTTTTTTTAATGCGAGTGAATTAATTAAATAAGATAAAATAGATGAGAATAGAGGGTGAGGTCATAGCAAAGCCACTCCACGTTGCAGCAGATACGGAGGCCTGGAGTGATGAGCTGGGGCAGGAAGGAGGCGGAGCCGTGTGGGGGACGCATGCGGGGTTTAACGTGCTGCTGCGTAGCCTGGTGTCTGATTTTCTGATGCAGGGTACTCAGTTTGATCATCACCATAAAAGTGGGACTTAGGCCCTGCTTATCTTCCTATTAACACAACTCCCGGGCAGGGGAGGGTGTGAGGAGTACCCTGTGTGGGCAGAAATACCAAGGCTGAGTCCTGGTTCTTTTATGAGGTTTTTTGCCTCTCTTCAGAAGGGGGCAGATCGATGGCAGTGCGTTTCAATCACAGTAATCACCGTATCAAAAATCACAAATGAGCTGGCACACGTAGCGCCTAAGTGAGTCGTTTATTTTTAGAAGAAAAAAAAGAATGATACAGTGAAAAATACACGGTAATTTTCAACCTTCACTGAGAAATGGCATAGTGGCCATTTTCAGAAAATCACTGATCCTGATCAGGACTCTGACTTCACTTGAAACTGTTCCATGAAGCAAACAGCTGCACTTTTGGGGAAACATCGACAGTAATTTAAAGAAATGGTTTGGCACATGTGCAGAACATTCACGTGGATTTGTAATGATGTTCTTGCAGGCGAAATCCTAGGCTAGTCAAAACATAAGGCGCCCGAAACACAGCCTGCCAAACTCACTGAGAGATGAAAAGCCATCTGCACAGTGTCCTCATTTTTATCTGTTTACCGTCATCAACGGAAACCTTATTACTGTCATTTCATATTTGTGGCAAAAGAGGCTGTGACTTCTGCGGCTCCTGAAAAGATGACTCTTCCCGCAGGTACAGCGTTGTCACATGAGGTTTGTACGACAGGTCCTCTGATAAAAGGTGCCCCCTCACGACCTGTCCGTGGGCAGGCCACTCAGAACCAGCGCGTGTGCGAGGGCCGCGGCCCGGGCTGGGGCGCGCCGCTGTCGGACGCCATCGGCGGTGTTATGTCACATATGTTTGACACGGCCGTTTTACAGTTTAATGCCATATAAAACTGAGCCCCACGTGTTGGGAAAGTGTACTGTTCATCCATGTAGATTCAACTGGGGGGAAATGTGAAAGATTTAAGTGGAAAAACAAGCTGAAGGATCACAGAGGCAGGAATTATCAGAAGGTACAGCGAGCTGCAGGATGGCTGGGACCACTATTTCCTACACCGTAAAGCTTTGACACACAGAGACATGTCCCCAAATCATGATGATCAAAGGGTGTAGGGAAAGTTGTTGATTGTATTCCAAAGCAATTCCAGCTGACTGCGTAACGAGGCTTACTTGTAGTAAGTGAAAACGTTAAGCAGTGTGTCTGAACTCAGGAATAAGACTCTTACTTCTCGAGGCAAAGGGCAGTATAATCTGGCAAGTATTTACAAAGATGATACTCAGGCGACAGAACTGACGTACCTAACGATAGTCTTAGCATTTCGGCACACTCAGCTAGAAACGCAAGGAGGAGACCGTGTTGGGTACCAGGGTGCGCTCAGCAACGCGGACACAACCTAGGTGTCTCCCAGCCTGCGTTGTGTTGGCAGGCAACCAACATAATCATTCAGCTCCCACATCTCCCTGTCACTACAGCTTCAGTAAATGAAAGAGAACGTTATTAATAAGGCCAGTTTAAGAAAATGACATTAGAGAGATGATTGTATCTCAGTGACTGGTATCAAACTTTTAGTTTTTACTTGGCAGAAGAAAACGATTGAAACACTAAAGAAAAATATTTGAATTAAAAAATCTATTCGCAAAAAATTTTTTAAAAATCTATTTACTTTTCAAAAATCTAAATCATTAGTGAGTTAAACTTGTTACCCAAAGAATAGAAAGAATTATTTCAGCGGAGTACTTGATTAACAGGAAAGAATGATTGTAAGACAATAAGTTTATCCTCATTTTTGGGTAAGAAAAAAGCATTATTTACTTGAAATTATTTAGTTCTGGAGTAGAGTATATTTTTGTCCGGCCACTCTCCATGTCGTCTGCACAGCTTGGTTAGAAACAATAGACAAAATCATCCTCATATGTTCCCGACTGCAATGAACCTTTGAGAACAATCCCCTCTGGTCACCCAAAGTTTGCTTTTGTGTTGGCTTTCTTGGGACTTTTCTGGATCTTGTTTAAATATCAACATAATATTTATTAATAAGTTCCATTTTTACTTTATCATATGTTTTCATACTAACTATTGCACCACGAAATGTGCCTTGTTGACAGGGTAAGTGTGGTTTTCCTGCTGTGGGTCATTTGCGTCAGAAGCAATGACGTTCCTAGAGGCAAAGGTAAAAAGCCCCAGGCCAGTGACACTCTGATTCCAAGACACGGGCAGCATTTTGTCACGATTAACTGGCAGTATTGAGGCAGAGCTTTGGGGGTCCCTGGGGGGGGATCTTTAAGGAGCCAGAGAAGGAAGAGCTACTGAAGACGGGATTAGCAGGCACAGCCAGTTCCATGCTTGTCCCCAGAGCCTCCCGCCGCCTTTCCCTCCTGAGGTGTCCAGCCCTGACCCTGCGCAGTAAGAGACCTAGCGTTTTGGAAGCCATGCTTATACAGTCCCATGAAAACAGGCTTCCAGGTCTAAGAAAGCATGCAATCCTGGATTATAAATTTGTGTGTTTTTATTACCTGTTCTTATCTTGTAATTTGTTTATTTCACTGGTCTGGTCCAAAATCTGTTTTTCCAATTTGCTGGTGGAAAGGGAATGTTCCAGAAGCTGAAGTTCAAGTCTTGTTGTCTGATTTAGTACCTAAATGTAACAACAAAAAACTCCTATTTGTCATTTTTAAAGTTACATATAACTTCCTTTTAATTAAGTCAGCCAAATTATAGGAAAACATAACTACAGTGTTTTTTTTGACCCAACTATCTTATTTTGGCATATTCTTCATGTTCAGAAAAGCCTTGAAGTTCCTGGATTGCCTCAGAGTGTGGGGTTTTTTTTCCTGTTGTTGTTGTTGTTGTTTTTACCATGTCTTTTTTTGGAAAGCGTTTAATAGTTCTGCACAGTAGTATTGTGTCAGAGAAGACAATGCTGCTCTTCTTGCCCTGTCACGTTTTAGCATTTCTTTTCACACAGTGAGCCCGGTGGGAGTATGGCCTGGTTGTGTTCAGTACAGCAGAAGTTGTTGATAAATGAAGAAGGTTTTGCCTCTGCTCACAATGAAATGTGGTTCTCGTGTTTGTCAGCGGACGACAGGGTTAGAAGACACGTGCTTCCATTCTATAAAAATATAGCTCATTTGTAGCCCAGCATTTCCTACTTTGTATTCACTCGGTTAGCCTTTTATTTTTTCTTTTCCACTTCTCTCTTCTCTCTCTTTTTAACTTTAAAAACCGTATCAGCCAGTTGGGGAACAGTAACGCATCAGTATGCAGGGGGAGCTCAGCTTTGCTCTGTAGGCCCCTCCGGCATATGCCATAGGCACAGTCACTGTTCCTATTGTGTTCCAGCAGCGTTCAGGATGAATTCTTTGGCGTTTGGCTACCTTGTAGCAGGAAGAACCTGTTACTCACATCCTCTGGGTCGTGGTTATTCAGGATGTGACGTCACGTGTAAGTGGAAGACAGAATTGTTGCCCAGGAATAAGGGTCCTTGAGAGAACCATTGTTTGCCTGGGGTCTGCCTCATTCATAAAAGGCTTGGCCTGGCCCCACCGAGCGGCTTCAGGGACAGTCCTGTCCTTGGTCAAAGCTGGATGAGTTCATACCATGGACTCATTCTTGTTGAATGAATGCCGGCATTAGCCAGCAGAGAGATTGGGTTTTAATATTAACACCTGGAATACAGATTTGGCCTACATCTTTCGGCCCAAATATTCTATGTCAGTTATTTCTAAAAGGAACTGGAAACCTGGGTCTTTTATGGAATTACTAAGGGCTGTACAATGAGCACAGTGGCCCAGAGGTGGGGTCCTGACTGACCGAGGATCAACTGTGAGGTTTTTCTATCACTTTTCCAAAGGCCTCCAGCACAGGTGACTGTCTGTCCAGGTCAATTGGTTGTCTCTCACCTGTAAGACCTCCGATCTCTACCTGTCCCTCATTGTCCAGTTCAATCGCCTCTGGGTCTGACAGGCTAGAAGAATCTTCTAGTCAGAAAATTTTAGGTTTGGATATAAACCCATGTCACACAGTAATTGTTCAACAAAAGCCTTAAGTAGGTTTGGTACATAATTTGGTCCCTTTTCTGGGTTCAGATATTTTAATGTGTTTAGTTGGACATTATAGGCTGATTTCTTTCCAGTCATCTTCCGATTTCCTGTTATCATAGATCATATGATATCTAGTTTCACAGTTGATGTTTTAAAAATGATGTGACCCAACCAAAGCTCAATAAAAACTAGGAAGACTGACTTACACCAGATGTAGCAAAGGTTTAAATCACTGCTTTATCAGGGTGCCCGAGTGGCTCAGTTGGTTAATTGTCTGACTTTGGCCGGGTCATGATCTTGTGGTTTGTGGGTTTGAGCCCACATCAGGCTCTGTGCTGACAGCTCAGAGCCTGGAACCTGCTTCAGACTCTGTCTCCCTCTCTCTCTGCCCCTCCCCCACTCATGCTCTCTCTCTCTCTCAAAAATAAAAACATTAAGAAAAGAGTAAATAAATCATTGCTTTATGTCTTACACTTTATTACCCTTATCAGAAAATATAAGTCATTTTTTGAGTAAGCTTGACTTCCCACTAGCTTTGCTATCAAAAGGTGAGGGGTGTGACTTAAGGATTACTAATTTATTTTAATAATTACAGATATATTGATACATTTACATTACAGCGTTTATCTTTTCATCTTTAACTTGTATCACCTCTTGGGATTACAATTTTCATACCTTGTGAGTCCATTGTGTGAGACAGTTCTGTTTTTCCTACATTGTTCTAATATTGTGGGAAGATTTGGTAAGAAGTAACTTCTTAGTCTATCCTCAGATGAAAATATTTTATTCTCCTACCACTTCCTGCTGTTTTCCCTGCTTTGTCCAACAGTTCTTAGGGAGACGAGGAGAGGATGTCTGTACCGTTCTAGCTGCTATCTGATTACAGTTGGGAGGCTCACACTTTCTCTCCCCTTGTGTCTCCTTCTGGCTGACGTCTGGCATTTCTTTCAGCTGAAGTAGCATGTAGAAATAATGCGCCATAGAAAGTGCTTACTATTGAATATACTCTTTTATTTTAAGCATTACTTATAACTCAGAGTAAGAAGGTACTAACTTCATAAGTTATAAAGAAACCAGGAAGCAGATGCATCAGTATTGAAGCTTGAACTTGGAGCATCTTAATAAATCCCACCAACAGCACTTTTTTCTCACCTGGACTATTCTTTTATTATTATTATTTTTAATGTTTATTTATTTCTGAAGGAGAGAGAGACAGAGCATAAGCAGGGAAGGGGCAGAGAGAGGGGGAGATACAGGATCCGAAGCAGGCTCCAGGCTCTGAGCTGTCAGCACAGAGCCCCACAAGGGGCTCAGACTCATGAACTGTGAGATCATGACCTGAGCCTAAGTCGTGCACTTGACCGACAGAGCCCCCCAGGTGCTCCTCCCACCTGGACTGCTCTTATCTGGTCACAGCTAGTATGTCATTGGTCCCGACTCTGGATGAATTTTGTTTTAATGTTCTGATGTTCGATGTCTCACTCTTGTTCTTCTGTTATTTTCCTATTTTTCTCTCCTGCTGCCATTAATCAGCAGCAGCTCATAAAATCTGAAAGCTGCAAAGGAACTTAGAAGCCAGTCCTGGGACCCAGCCCTCGCTTGATAGTTAAACTACCGAGGCCCACGAGGGCCGAGGGCCGTGTTGATTCTTCACCCAGGCGAAGGCAGAAGCCCCCTGTGCCAGAGGTGCTGCCTGCAAACTCTCCGTCTATAAACTCATACCATAAATGCTTTAACGGTTCTCTGAGATTTGGTTTTCTCTTGAAAGTTAGATTTAAGAACAAAGTCACTCGGGGTGCCTGGGTGGCTCAGTCAGTTAAGTGTCCCACTCTCGACTTCAGTTCAGGTCATGATCTCACGGTTGGGTGCGTGAGTTTGAGCCCCATGTCGGGCTCCACTTTGCTGGTGTGCAGCCTGCTTGAGGTTTTCTCTCTCCCTCTCTGTCTCTCTCTCAAGATAAATAAATGTAAAATTAAAAAAGAAAGTTTCTTGTACTAATTTTTTTATGTTATTTATTTTGAGAGAGAGAGAGAAGGAGAGAGGAGGGGGAGGGTATGGAGAGGGAGAGAGAGAATCCCAAGCAGGCTCCACGCTAGCAGCACATTACCCAGCCTGGGGCTAGATCCCTCTGCTGTGAGATCATGACCGAAGCCAAATTCAGGAGTCGGATGCTCAACTGACTGAGCCCCCCAGACACCCCAGTGCTTTCATCTCTTACATGAAAAGTTGAGGACTTATCAAGAGTCCAGAAGTTACCAGCATGGCAGAGGAGAAGTTATCTTATAGTTGTCAAGTATGCATCATATGAAATGATTTGAATGCCCTTAGGAGAACAAAATGTAATTTAACCTCAGCATTAAAAATGAAACCATCATCTAAATTATTGTTCAACCACAAATTGTTAGTTTCTTATCAGCTCATCCTTTTTTCTGCTGCACTCTAGCTTTCTTCGCTTGCCCAGTATTTTAGTGAGTAGCCCTGCAGCGTGATTCCTCGCTAGCAGTTACTGGCCCGACCGTTACGTGTTTTCTGTTTCGTTACTTACTTGTGCTTCAACGTCCGTTAACTTCCGTGTTTGCTCCGCTGTTTGATTCAGTAAGTTTGTTCCTATTTCGATCATCACAGCTGTCTGGTTCTGAACTGCATTCTGTTGTATCTCTACCATTTCTTTCTTCATGTTGTCCTGGATGTAATTCTCAAGCTAGAAAAAACATGTCACAAAGACAAATGATCAGAAACCTTATTCCTAAGTATTTTCCATTTCCCTTAAAAAATCTGTTGGAAGACCCATGCCCTGCTCCGGTCTTGCTGTATTTTGTTTGTGTTTTCATCGCCAGCAGTTCAGCGCAGTGTGGTTGTGTGTTGATTTAAACTCTGAAAGCTCAGTCACATCACGTGTGGGAGACCAGGTGCTCATCGCTTCTGGCTACCTGCAGGAGTCTACACTGAGGCCGGCAGGGGAGGTGGCGGGCCGGCCAGCAGGCATTCTCCAGGCTGCGGCTCTAACCATGTCAGGCAGGAACTGAAAACTTGGTACTAAGCAGCATCGCTGTTTCTCCCTCGTTCTAGAGACTTGAGAAGTCTCAGACAGAGTGTGAGGAAAGGCTCCCCTCTGGTTCCCCCATAACAGAATCACCCTCACCTCCGCGTTCTGCTGCCCCCCCCCCGCCCCCACCTTCCCTCTTACCTCGTTCCTCGCACATTAGACCTTTGGTGCTTTTCCTAACATGTGTGCATTTCCCACAAACTCATCATTTCGAATACCAGGCAGACTCCTAATCCTACACTACTTCCTTCACCTGTCCACGCGGCCGGGCACATGGGCACGCCAGCTCATTGTAATATTAGCTTCCACACAGGAGGCTGAAGGAGCTAAATTCCCTGCCGTGGGCACAGATGCCTGTATCTTTGGCAGTAAGATTACATAATGAAATATAAATGCAGGGCACCCAGGTGTGTGGGGAAGAGCACGGGTCACCTGCTCCCTGATTCTCCCTGGACTCCAGGGATGTTGCTTAGCTCCTTCCTATAGACCCTATAAAACAGGATTTCTGCCTGGTCAGAGGAATGTTTGGAGGGTTCGTGAAGCTGTGCTTTCACAGTCCTGCATGCATGCGTCACTTCAGATGCTTAAAACGTAATTTCCTTGCTTCTCTGTGTGTCATGGCGAGCCAGCGGTGGGGGCTACAGTGTGGCCATGGACCCAGACCGCAAAGTCATCATCGCAGAGACCCCTATTCTTTCCTTTTCTCATAGTTAGAACTCAGAATGTTTTTATTAAATTGAAAGATGAGTATAAAAATGCTCATAATGCCTTTCTTTAAAACCTGTCCTTCTCTGAGCAGAAACCGTTCACAGAGTCGGTCAGCAAACGGCATTTGTCCTAGAACGTTAGCCACAAAGTCAGTCTGTGCTTCGGCCTGTCAGTGAGAAAACGGAATGGGAGCGGTGGACTTTCTTCCTCAGGGCTCAAGGGCTCCTTCGTTGGTACAACTTATTATTTTTGTTTTAACACTTTAGGCATTTTTTGAGAGGCATTGGGGGGACAGAGAGAGAGGGAGAGAGGGAGTCCCAAGCAGGCTCCACACCCAGCACAGAGCCCCATGCGGGGCTCGATCGATCTCACAACTGTGAGATCACGACCAGAGCCAAAATCAAGAGTCGGACGCATAACTGACTGTTGTGTCTTGACCGATATTATAAGTCTTAGGATTAGGGGCGCCTGGGTGGCTCTGTGGGTTAAGCGTCCGGCTTCAGCTCAGGTCATGATCTCACGGTTAGTGGGGTCGAGCCCCGCGTCAGGCTCTGTGCTGACAGCTCAGAGCCTGGAGCCTGCTTCAGATTCTGTGCCTCCCTCTCTCTCTCTGACCCTCCTCTGCTTGCGCTGTCTCTGTCTCTCAAAAATAAATAAAAAGCATTAAAAAAAAATAAGTCTTAGGATTAGTGTTAGTTAGAACTTTACATTGTCTGCTTCTGTCGATGGCTTGCCGCCGACTCTGTCCCTCCCCCTGTGTGCTTCCTGTCCCCTCCATACTGGCTGTCTTGAGGGTGGGTGGTCACTCCCTGGTCCGTGGGCAGACGACACGGCATGAAACCTGACAATACTACACAGCTCTGATCATGTGTAAAATCTGGTCGTCGAAGCCTTTACGTCTCCATAGGAAGCACAAGCGAGGAGACCACACCGAGGAAAACGAAGTCATGTGCTATTACTCGGCAGCCCGAGCGCAGGCTCTACTGCGGACTTCATAAACTCGGGCGAACGAAGCCCTTGGCAGCCCTTCGTTAACTCCCGTAGCTCTTTAGTGCCCGTGTCGTTTCTTCCCTTCCCCCGCCTTTTAAAATGATAACTTCTGTGATTTAAATAGATAATTTATGAGAACTCAAAGAAGTTTGTTATTTCTTTCTTTCCCTCTCTTCTCTCTCTCTTTCACACACTCTCTCTCACACACACTCTCTCTCTCTCTCTCATCACCAAGGGAGTAATGGAATTTTTGAGGTTAAAGTTAAAGCCATATAAGTCATTGAGAGGAGTTGTCTTAGTTACTCTTAACACCCAGCAAAGATAATATTTAGAGAGGCTTATTCTGGGAAGTTTGGACTTATTAAAGATATACTCAAGCTGGAGTTTGGTTGAAGTCCATACTCCAAAGTCATAACGTATAAACTAGTATAAATAAAGGTGTTAATCTTCTTAGTGATTTTAGTAGTTAAGAACTAAATAAAAATGATTCTGCTCTTTGTCACTCTAAGGCATACAACTGGAGGAAGAAAATGGGTCTTTTAGTACCCCCTCCCCGCCACCCCATTTTAGAACTACTGAGTCAAATGTGGTTACAACTGTCAAGAGACATGAGAAGCTTGTTTATAATTTGATATTTTAAAGTCCTGTTCCCATTTAAAATTAGACTCAGGAACTAAAATAAAAGTTCCCAATATTTAAAAGGAAAAAAATTAACTTTATTGCTTTTTTCTAAGCTCAAAAACAATAGAATGCAAAGTGTCTTTTTCTGTCATTATTTTTTATCTTTTCAGGACTACAAAGTATCTGGGTATGGTGGGTGTGTGTGTGTGTGTCTGTGTGTGTGATTAATCTTACACTGATGCAAATTATGGATTCACATATGCATGAGCTGTGTGGGTGTGTATAGGTCTTATTTATATTGTCTATACGTGTATAGTGTCTCTATATACTGTATAATATACAGTATATACAGCTAAATAAAGTACAAGTCTACATGCTACCGACCTGGTGTCTAATTGAAGTCTTTGGCAAGAAAGTGGAATAGAAACAGAAATACCAAGGAGTAGACATTTTTGGGTTGATTCCTAAGATGTGTGCTCTCACACTTGAAGCACTGAATATAAGATTTGAAGAGAGATGGGTGCTGTGACAGTTGAGTGCTCTTTAACCACAAGGAAGGACGTCTTCAGCCCCAGGAGCAATAGCAGCAAGACGAACCACAGTCACCGTGGTTGAGGTCCGCTGCTCACTGCCGACACCCCTGCGCCTGCGCCCACTCTTCCTGTGGGCTTGGGGTGCCCGGGACCCTACACGCACGGGCCCGGACTGGCCGTCAGGAGGCCCTGCCTTCTGCTGCTTTTCTAGTTTGTTGCCCTGGAACGTATTTCTGTTTAGTGTCACTTATTTTTTTGCCTGCAACTGAAACCCAGAAATAGAGAAATCTGCTAAGTGCAGTTGCATTCTAGTAGAAGGAAGTCTAGTTCAGGGAGAAACATGGGACAAATAAGACCTAGGCTCCCTTGGGGCACCTGGTGGCTCAGTTGGTTAAGCCTCCGACTTCGGCTCAGGTCATGATCTCGAGGTTTGTGGGTTCGAGCCCCACGTCTGGCTTTGTGCTGACAGTTCAGAGCCTGGAGCCTGCTTCGGATTCTGTGTCTCCCTCCCTCTCTGCCCCACCCCTGCTTGTACTCTCTCTCTCTCTCAAAATACATAAATTAATATTAAAAGAATAAATTTAAGAAAATCTCCCGGCGGCAGTGTCCTGCGCCACTCCCCTTGGGCAGCCGTTTCCGGCTCTGTCATCCATGCTTAGCCATCCTTGTCAAATCAGCCCGAGATATGTGACCCTCCAGGGGACGCGGCTCTTCCTCACCTCACACGGTGGCTTCACACACTCATGTTTTGCAGGAATGTCTGACGTTGCTTTCCTGTCAGAAGACCCTTATGCAGTGATCCTGCCTCCTGGTGCCCCCCAAAGTCCCCACTGCAGTTTGAAAGGCGGTGTGGACATTCACTTTTGCCCATTCTGGGCAAGCACTGTGGGGCGAAGCGCTGCAGGCGTGGGTCCCTGAGCATTTCTCTTTCCATGGAATTCAAATGAATTATCCAAATTCAGTGAGCGTTCGAAGGCACTGTACCCCCAGCATGACGGTTGAACGGATCGGGCCCAGTGTTGGTCCGAGTTGCTAACAGAGATTGCACTCAAAACACAGTCTTTAAAAATTGGCAGCACATTGAAGGTCAGGCAAGCAGAGTAAACGGTTTTAACATACATAGAGATACATATTTTGTAATGTGTCTGATTACTCTTTCAACATTTGCAACGACTGTATTTGACAGGAAAAATAAATCTGTTTGCAAGGTGACTGCGGCAGATTGATTACATGTGAAGACGGTCCACTTGCTATCTTTGATCTCACCAAGATTATTATCATTATTTTTTCGACCAAAAGGAAAGTAATCTTGAAGTTGGCTGGGGAGAGGAAAACACAGAGGGGATACGAAAACTATCGCCAACTTCGAGATTTCGATCTTGGTCCCGTACCAACTAGAGAGTCCTGGTCGAGAGATCGTTTCTGTGTAAATACAGCTCCGTTCCTGATCCCTTGTAAGTAAGCGGTTTTCGTCCATCTGAACGATCTAACCTCCCCAGGAAAGGTTCCACTGGGAATGTCTTATTCTCCAGCATTTCCTCTTAGAAACAAGTTACCGCACCTGTTCTCCCTTGCACACGGGTATCCCAAAAAAAGATTCTTTTTTCCCACCTCAGTAGTGATTCCTGACGTGATCCTTTCTTCCACCTCCCCCCCAGCCGTGCCTGGGTCTTCTGGACTGTCACCCAGCCCCCGACTGTCCTCTGGCAACCCCACCCTGCGTGTGGTGGCCACTCCAAAGCTCAGGTCCGTCCATCGCGGCTGCTGTAAAGTGGGTGCAGACCCCCACCTGGCGGCGCGCACCCTTCTGTCTGTACGCTCTCATCTGCCAGCCTGCTTCCCTCTGCGCGCACCTTGCGCCAGGCGGTGTGAGATCCCTTAGGCCACTCGTATCTCCAGCCTCTGTCTGCGTCGCCCTTGGTCTGGGGCCCTTGCCCGTGTGCGGTCTGCCCTACCCCACGGTGCGCCCTCCCCACACCTGGATCCTTGCCTGTCTGCGGTCTGCCCTACCCCATAGCGCGCCCCCCTCACACCTGGGCCCTTGCCCGTGTGCGGCCCTGCTCTACCCCACGGCGCCCCCATCACACCTAGGCCCTTGCCCGTCTGCGGTCTGCCCTACCCCATAGCGCGCCCCCCTCACACCTGGGCCCTTGCCCATGTGCGGCCCTGCTCTACCCCACGGCGCCCCCCTCACACCTGGGCCCTTGCCCGTCTGTGGCCCTGCTCTACCCCAATGCGCCCTCCTCACACCTGGGCCCTTGCCCATCTGTGGTCTGCCCTGCTCCACGGCGTGCCCCCCTCACACCTGGGCCCTTGCCCGTCTGCAGTCCTACTCTACCCCACTGCGCACCCTCCTCACACCTGGGCCTTGCCTGTGTGCAGCCTGCCCTGCCCCACGGCACCCTCCTCGCACCTGGGCCCTTGCCCATCTGTGGTTTTCCCTGCCCCATGGCGCACCCCCCTCACACCTGGGCCCTTGCTTGTGTGCGGCCCTGCTCTACCTCCTGGCACCCTCCTCAAAGGTCTCCACTGAACTGTGCTGTGTTTAGATACCCCCCCAAAAAAATCTTGTACTTATTTTTGATCAAACCTCCTGCTACTATAGATTATGTTCTCATTTGCTTGGGATGGGGAAATTCTGGAGCCTTCCTCAGCCACACCCCCTAGTAACAACAAGCGAAGCCTTTGCTCTTAAATTAGTTTGAAAACTTGGATGCAAGATTATTAAATCCAGGGATTTTCTGTTTAGAAGGCTTTTGACCTAATGTTCTTGGTTCCCTGGCATGAAGAAACTGAAACATCTTTTGAGGTTTTCAGACAGAAAAGTGGCAAAATGAGCTTTCTGCCCACTGCTTATAAAGTGGGTGGGGGTTGGTTGGTTGGTTTGTTTTGTTCTTAATCTACAGCCTTTACTTCTAAGCAGTTGTGAGCTCAGCAGGATTTAGGGAGAGAAGCGGACCTGAAAGAGGCAAAGGCTGGGAGATGCCGGCTCGGGGGACATGTCCATCCTCCGACACACTCAGAAGACTTGGAGGGGGCAGACATGTTTGCCTGGGCCTTGGGAGATGATGTTCAGACACCCCGTGAGCTGGAAAGTTCTCTGCTTCTTCTTTGTATGGACGCCATACTTGACCTCACCGAGCCTGGAAAAGCCGGTGTCAAAGCCATGTGCCTCCATGGACTGTCAGTAATTTGCACTTTCTCCCCCCCGGCCAGTGTAAGGTGCCTCAGGAGACGGGAAGCCCGGGCCTGCTGGGCTAGGCTTCCCAGGTCATTAATGAGCAAACCTGTCTCCATCTGCCGCTCCGTGGCCCCACCCCACGGAGCATCTTTCAGGCCCTTCCTGTAACTGATTTGTTCCGATCTCTTTTTTCAGGGTTTTTCCCTATTAATAACTTAAAAGTGACTTTCTGTTGTCTGATACTGTGTCTAGATAACCCCTTTCCTATTTTCATGAGTCATGAAGAGACTAAAAGTGAGCTTGTTGAGGGCTGTAAACTTGAAGACGGACGGAATCGAGCTCCAGGCCCCAGCTGGTGCCAAGCTGACGTTCATAGCTTGTCCCCCACCGCCTGTGACTGAGGAAACCGTCAGTGACTTGAACGCACCGCTGTGGCTGTGCTCCCTCGAGCCAATAGTTCTTTGCTTTTACTTGTGAGCGCAACTACACATCTCCCTTTGTCGTTTAGTTGGGGGTTTTTGTCACGTAAACTCACATCTCTTTGCTTCTTTCATGTACCATCACCCCAGAATCTAAGGAGAAAGTGTATTTTTCCCCTCAAAGCCTTTTAGTTATTTCCTAATGAAAAATGGCTATTTTCTTCCTCAATAACAGCCATTTAAAATATGCACAAGCTTAAATATACTAAAGCTGGTTTGGTAACATAAATTTGGGCATTTCGTACGGGAAAAGGTCATGTTTTACTTATGTGTGGCTTTTTAACAGGTTCTTAAGGTACATATATACTTGCCCAAGTATTTACTAGAGCTCGGACTCACAACTTTTTTTTTTTTTTTTTTTTTTAGTATTTACTTATTTTTGAGAGAGAGAGCATGAGTAGGGGAGGGACAGAGAGAGAGGGAGACACAGAATCCAAAGCAGGCTCCAGGCTCTGAGCTGTCAGCACAGAGCCCAATGTGGGGCTCACAAACCGTGAGATCATGACCTGAGCCAAAGTCAGACACTTAACCGACTGAGCCACCCAGGTGCCCCTCTGGCTCACAACATCTTATAGATACTCATAAGTCGAGGAGCAAATAAATGCTACAGATACTGTAAGGTGATGTATATTGTTATATAAAGCAAGAACGGGGGCGCCTGGGTGGCTCAGTCGGTTAAGCGTCTGGCTTCAGCTCAGGTCATGATCTCAAGGTTTGTGGGTTTGAGCCCCACATCAGGCTCTGTGCTGACAGCTCAGAGCCTGGAGCCTGCTTCAGATTCTGTATCTCCCTCTCTCTCCAACCCTCCCCTGCTCTGTCTTTCTCTGTCTCTCAAAAATAAATAAAATACATTAAAAAAAAAAAGATTTTAAAGCAAGAATGACAATTGCAATTTACAGCTGCAAAATGATTTTATAGATGTTGATTTCTTCATATATGAACATATAAATATATTTATGTACTAGATATATATTTCTTTGTATAGTAATTAATATATTTCACTTGGTTCTCTTACTTCCTTCACTTGTTTTCCCCCGAACCAGAGCCAGGGACAAAGGCATGCACGCAGGAAGTTTATTTAGGAAGTGGTCGTGGGGAAGGCCGCAGAAGACGGCGGAGCCAACAGGGAGGCTGGGGCTGGTGCAGACATGGGCTTGGTTGGCCACCCCTGTGGCCGTGACCAGTGACGGATCCCACAGTGACCACCTGTGGGGCCATAGGAAATGAGTTTCAGAACTGAACCGTCCACCTGTTTCAGGGAGGGGACGGCTCCCATCCCTCTGGGTAAGGACAGCCCCAAGGGCGTTGGCCGTGCCACACTTCGGGGCTGCTTGCAGGTGCTCCCGAGAGGCTGGTGTGGCATCGCAGCTGGCTTGGGGCGGGCGGGAAGAGGGGTCCTGTGCTGGCCCTGCCAGGCCTGGGTGTGGCTGGCACAGGTGTTCCTCAGACAGCGGGCCGGTGCTCCCAGCCCAACTTCCAGATGCCAAAACCGAGGCCAGAGCCCTACTGTGCCTGCCCCCGCCATCCCACAGACCAGAGCTGCCAGGACGGAGGGTGAGGCCAAGACGCAGGGGCGCCCGACTCGCGTCTCATGGGCTCCTTGGGTGGAGCCCAGCATCAGCAGTGCTGTGTGGTGGGAACCTGGAGCCTGCTCACGGCTCGCTGCGGGCAGAGCTGCCCCTGGGAGCCACAGTTCTGGGAAAGGGCGTGGCTGGAGCACCGGCCCAGACCCCCAGCGGACAAGGGTGTAGCCGCTAAAGCCACTGGGAACTTGACTTTCAGCATCAGCAAACCCTGTCCACACACTAGACCTTCGGCAGACTTCTGCTTTGGTCTAGTTCTTGGGATATTTTGTTCTCAGCTCAGGAGATGCTGGTGATACTTCCTACAGAGGCAGAGAGGAAATAGAAAGCTATTTTCTTGGTGAAATGAACCGAATTATCAGTGACTGCAATGGAAATTGCAGTTGCTGTTAAAATTCCGTTCTGGGAAGGAGATTGATGCGTTTTTGCTACAATATACTGGAGATTTCTTTTTTAAGGAAACCAGCATGTTCTTGCCTCTCTAAAAACTAAGGTGCACTGAGAGAAAAGATGAAGTAAGCAAATATTTGCGTGTCTTTCTTTGGCAAATAGTACCTTTGAAACGTGTGTATTCACAGACATGCTTCTGTATAAGCACGTTTGTCCTCTTGCGTAGAGATGTGTCCCTTCTCACTCCTCTGTGGCATGACAGGCTGACAAGCTGAGGGGAGAAGGGCTGTAGAACTCGGTAAGATGGTCTCTCGCTTTTCGAACTGGGGGTACCAGGGCCTGGATCGCAGTGCTAGCTCTCAGCAGAGTGAAGACTGACCCCGCTTGCCAGGGCCACGTCCACACTCTCCCCACCGCACTGATGTACCTGTGCTCACCTAGAGAAATGTGCCTCGGATGTTTGTAGTGTTACCTTTTCACTTCGGCCCTGAAGGATTCAGATCCCAAAGCTCGTCTGTGTCTTGTATCTGCCCTGTTTCTGCTGTCTCTTTCCGTACTCACGGGGCTTTGCTCAAATCCTGCAGAGATTTCTAGGGACAAGACAGAGTGGTCATCTTTGGAGTAGGCTTTTATTTTCTTTTTAACATGAAATAAATGTACATTGGCACAATGACTATGCTAGGTGGCTCAGAAAGGAGGGGAAAGGCTAGAGAAAGACTTTCATCTTGCAGATATTTCCAAGGCAAACTAGTTACAAGGAGGTCTGGAAGCCTGTGTGATCTCTTTCACAGAAAGGTGGGGGACAGGGATTTGGGACTGCAGTGGGCATGCTCAGGGAGTCCCAGGGACTTGGGAATGCAGTGGGCATGCTCAGGGAGTCCCAGGGATTTGGGAATGCAGTGGGCATGCTCAGGGAGTCCCAGGGACTTGGGAATGCAGTGGGCATGCTCAG